>BMAC01000474.1:946594-982321 GCA_014905375.1 Phtheirospermum japonicum
GTGATATGACATGCAGTGTTCATTGCTTCAGCCCAAAATCGTTTAGCTATCCCATTAGAAATGAGCATYGTTCTAGTCATCTCTGCTAGAGTTCTATTCTTACGTTCAGCTARYCCATTTTMTTGTGGGGTAATTGGAGAAGAAAATTCATGACTAATACCCTCAGAAGTGCAGTATTTCAGAAAAGATYCYTTTTCAAYTTCCTTTCCGTGATCAGTTCTAATCCTACCAATTTTCACATTAAATCTTACACATAGTTTCTTTGCAAGTTTTTTGAAAGCCTCAAACGTTTCAGATTTTTCTTTTAGAAATTCTACCCAAGTAAACCTAGAAAAATTATCAACAATAACGAAAACATATCTCTTACCACCAAGGCTCTCAACCTCAAGTGGTCCCATGAGATCCATGTGAAGCAATTCAAAGCAAGATGATGTAGTGAGACTTTGTTGGGCTGGATGTGGCACCCTGACCTGTTTCCCTTTTTGGAATGCCTCGCACACCGGAATGATCTTGGTGTTGAGCTTAGGCAGTCCACTCACAGCTTCTTCCTTGGCCAACCTGTCCATCATCTTGTAATTTACATGTCCAAGCTTTTGATGCCATAGTTCTGCATCACTAAATTGGGACAACCTGCAAAAAGCATCACTATGAATTTGGTAGCAATTATCTGAAGTTCTTTTTCTGGTGAGAATACACGATCCATTCTCCTCATAAACTTCACACTTTTCACGGTTGAATTTAACGCTGAACCCTCCGTCGCACAATTGACTTATGCTGATCAAATTTGCAGTAAGTCCTTCTACTAGCAGCACATTTTCCAGTGTTACAACGCCAGGAACATGGAGAGTCCCTTGGCCAATGATTTGGCCATTTGCGCCTCCTCCATACTTCACTTTTCCACCTCTAAATCCGACAATGTTGGAAAGCAATTCTTCTGAGCCTGTCATATGCTTCGAGCATCCACTATCAAAATACCAGGCTCCAGGGACAAGAGACTTCAGGGAGGTATGGATCATATTGCACTTGACGCTGTTTTTCTTGACCCACACTTGTTTGTATCTGATGTTGGTATTGATGTTGGTAGCGCGGTTACCAACATTGGACTTGACAGTCACATTCTTTCTATGAAAATGTCTTCTCTCGCCAATGATCTTCCAGCAAAAGGGCCGAATGTGCCCTGGTTCTCCACAATGATGACACACGAAATGTCTCCTCCTCTTCTTGAGACGTTTGGAAGATTTTCATTCTTGACTCGACACTTGCATTGGCTGACTTGGCTTGAAACCTATTCCATGTTTAGAGGACTCTGGAAAGCTAACCTGCAAAATTTCATCAAGCTTCTCCTTACCTTTGTTTAGATTTGAAATGGTTCCTCGAACGGTGGTCAGCTCATTCTTTATTTTTTTAAGTTCAGTATACTTCTTAGTGAGAGATGTTTCCAGCCGGACAATGATGTCAAGCTGATCCTCCTTTTCTTTGGTTAGCTTTTCTAATTCTTTTTCTAGCTCTTTGGCCTTGAGTACCTGCTTACTCCAACTGATAAACAATTTCTGGTGGTCAACACTCAGCTGCTCGTATTCCTCATAATAATCAGTGGTCTTAGCATTCAGGCACATGATGTTGTCTGCAAGCAAACCAACATGAACATCGTCGTCCCACACAACATGGGAAAATAAAGCTGGAACGGAATCAGTTGACTCAGAATCATTACTTCTGTGAAATCTGTAACGACTTTGCTTTTCTTTCTAAGAGTGTTGAGACACTCGTTCTTGTAATGTCCCCAACCTTTGCATTCGTGGCATTGAATCTCGTTGAGTGGTTTTGTTGAACTGGACACATTGGAAATTGAATTTGTGGACTGAGATCGTGGAGGAGTGCGTCCAGTAAACTTTGGAGTGGATGTCTGTGTCCTGTTCCTTGGATTTGAGCTTCCAAAATTGTTCTTTTTCTTCAAAAAATTGTTGAAGCGTTGAGTCACAAAGGCCAGTTCATCTTCTCCGAGAGTAGTTGTCTCCATCTTTTTAATAACTCCATTAAAATTGAAATCATCGTCATCTTCATCATCAACTGCAATTGAATCGGAAGAAAAAGCAAAATTCTTCTCTTTCGAGCTAGAGCCAACGTGTTCCATCTCATATTGCTTGAGATCTCCAACTAAGGTGTTGAAATCGATGTTATCAACATCTTTGGATTCTTCTATGGCCACCACCTTCATGCTATATTTCTTCGTAATGGATCTCAGCAATTTTCCTACAAGACGGGAACTAGTTATGGGCTCACCAAGCTCTCTGCACTCTTCAGTTATTTCCGCCAATCTTACGGAGTAGTCCAAGATTGACTCTTTCTCATCCATTCTCATCGCCTCTAAGGTGGATATGAGCATTCTTAATCTGGATTTCTTTACGCTTGCAGTTCCTTCACACACCCTCTGTAGTGCGTCCCATGCATCCTTTGCTGACTCGCAATTATTGATGATGCGGTAATAGCTCGCATCTACATAGCCACACAAGGTGTTGATGCATTTGGAGTTCCAATTTGCAGCAGTTGATTCATCAGCAGTCCATTCTTCATCCTTTTTGGGGATGGTATCGCCCTCGCCATCCGTGACACGTGGTTTTTCCCATCCAATGAGAACAGTTTTCTAAACACGCTCGTCGATACTTTTCAAATGCCATCTCATTCTCTGTTTCCAGAGAGAATAATTCTCACCATTAAGGATTGGAGGCCTCGGGTTGCCTTGAGCATCCATAGCACCTAAAATGTAAGGATCAATACTTAAAGGGTTAAGTAATCCGCTCTAGATGCCAATTATAAAATTAGAAGGTCTATGGATATAAGAATAATTCTCAGATTCACGATGTTGTTAATCAATGTTACCAACATCAGTTAACAACATCGACCACAGTAAATTAAATTTATGCAGRGGAAATTGAAATACGAGAACACGAATAAACAAATTCAATTCACAAGTAAAAGTACTTGTGAACTTGGGTGTACAAACCCGAAAACCATATTACTTTCTTTTAAGTTCAATACAAAATATAAAGTAATATATGAAAACTAAATATCAAGAAACCTGATACTAAATACTTGTTGCCAGAATGGAAAGATCTTCTCCGTCGGTCACGCAACTTCAAAGATCTTGTTTATCACGATCGTTGGCTCCAAGTAATTTTTTTCTTCGTGTTCTTCTTCCTTTCTTTGTTTGTCGTCTTGCGTTGTGCGTCCTTCACAAGAAATCCGTGCGTCTTGATCTCTAAAAAACCGTGCGTCAAGTGTGTCCAAGTATTAGGAATTCTTGTGTCTTAAATAGACAACCTAGAATCCTAAACTTGGGAAAATCCTAAAAACAAATCCTAAACACAATTTAGGAATAATTAAAGTCTTGTGCATAAACTAGGAAACATAATATTGTCCTAAATCTAGTTTCCTAACTTATTTTGTGCCCAAGAAAGGCAAATAACAAAATAGGAATTATTGTCAAGAATAAATTCCTCAACAGATATATTATATACTATATTCTATTCTTTAATTAAAAAATATAAATGATATATATTATATATACTAATAGTATTACATACTATATTTATATCTATATTGTTAATTATAATATTATTGTATTCTTGAGGTGTATTTATTTATTTATTCTTGTTATAACCCTATTCAAATGAGTCATTTTTATATCTATCCTAGTAAATATTATCAAAAAAGGATTTAATACTTAGGGTATAATTAGCGTCTAATTTTTCTGTTTCTAAACTTAATTAAACAAATATGAAGAAAAATTAACTACAGGTTTATATTCAGCCGCTGATATAAATAAATAAAAATAAAAAATTATTTAGCTACATTAATAAAGTTGCTAAATAGCTATGTACAGATTCACGTTTCGTCACTAAAATAATTAAGAAATTGAAAATTTATTTAAATATGGAATGAAATCCATTGGCAATTAGTTACGAATTCACATTCCGTTCTTAAAATATTTAAATAACTTTGATAAATCCAAATACTGGGTTACCAAATATAAGGGCTACTAATCTCAAAATAGAGATCAGCGACCTGAAATAGATTTCGAATACATCACAGCGACCTGCGAATCCTTCAACGAACCCCTTAGAGACCTTGCTGGTTCTGCAAAACAGCGCCTCGAACGGGTCAGATTTCGAGCCCGTTAAGGCCCTCTGATGCTTAAGTCAAAAACAAGTTCAAAACACTCAATCCCTTTACCCAAATAAGACAAGATATAATTATGATGCGATGATATCATGATGATAATGAGAGGTATGCACCTCCTTTTACAGAGATAAGAGAAGTCCTCTCCAAAACAGGGTTACCTTCTCCCACTACAATTCCATAAATACCACAACTGTCTTAGAATTAGGATTTCTCCTATATGTTAAGTTCCCATAAACAATAAACCTCTTAATTAAATTATCAGAATAGGCCTGGGCCCGTTATTCTTTCCATACAGTCCGRCAGGACCCCATAAACCACTCACATTAAGCCCATAAYCGAGCTCCATCACCCAACACAAAACACAAGAGGTSGCGACCCTATATGAGAACTCATCCTCATACTACATGTCGCTACTCTACAAAATCAGCTCGCCCACTTCTTAAAGAAACTATTCAGCTCGCTCACCTCCCAGAGGAACACCCTCTCCAGGAAATGAGGTCGCCTTTCACAAATACTCACATATATCCAATAATATTACGTATGGACATTTTGGTCCGCATCAGCTAATCCCACATGTTCTAGCTGATTGAAGTACGAAATCAGGTAGGACATGTAAAATAGAAAATTAAAGGAACAATCATAACAAACAAAGCATAAACACACATAAATCACATCGCCATCAAATCACAATTCTAGAATAACCTAGCTCAACATACCGAGCTATAACATCAATCATCCCATAAGAATTTACCACATAAAACCGCGACCTCCAAAAGATCAGCTCGCTGAGCTCGCTCATCGTCCAAGAAGACATACTTGCAAGTCCCCAAGTCGAGTCCCCAGACCCATATCTGACGACCTAAAACCATACAGCCTTCCTTCCGCAGCCTGATGTTATAACCGAGCACAATAATACAAGAAAATACAATCATAGTCCCATCAAGGCCCAAGATTGCAGTAACCATAAAGGTACAGAAACCCATAAAACCATAAATCATAAAGGTATCATTGACCTAAAATAGGTCGATCAGAAAACCATTGCACCCAAAAAATCATCGCTGACCTAAAAGCGTCAGCCCACTCCACAAAAACAATTGCCAAACTGATACAAGTTGGTATATCAAATAAAGCAAAACCCATATTAAACCACATATGACCAAGAAAATGACTCAGTCTCCCAAGTTAATGCAACCAAGTATTCCAAACATGTTAAAGTAAATGCCAAATAAACAAGCAAATCCCCCATATGCTAACCAAATAATCAAACCAAACCAAATCAATCAAGTAATCCATATCAAATAAACTAAACCAAATAAACTCGAATCAACCAAATAAACTCGCTAACCCATATTAGCCAAATAAACCTGACTCGCACATAAGTCGCACGAATTCGTAACCAATCACACTCATACCCTCATAAGAACAGTCAAACCATGACTTATACACAATCCAATAGAGCTAAATTCAGCTCACATATAAAACACATTAGCTCGCACAACAACCATCCATTATATAACATAAGAGCTTGAGAAAGATATGTAAGTCAAACATATCCCTACCAAACATAAGTAAAACATCATAACCACTTAACCATAAAAAATAGTCAAGATAGCTCGCGAAACTTCATTTATTTTATATCTCAAAACATAAGCTTTATGCGGGAGAAGCACACTCCGGTCAAGAGATAGCCTCTCCCGCCATAAAAACCAAACAACTCGCATGACGCACTTTCTCATCACAACCAACTCGTGTGCGGGAGAAGTACACTCCGGTCCAGAGATAGATTCTCCCGCCACAAAAACCAAACAACACGCATGACGCACTTTCTCATCACAACCAAACTCGTGCACGGGAGAAGCACACTCCGGTCCAGAGATAGCTTCTCCCGCCACAATAACACAAACAGCTCGCATAAAACACTTTCCCATCACAACCAACTCTTGTGCGGGAGAAGCACACTCCGGTCAAGAGATAGACTCTCCTGCCACAATAACACAAAAAGCTCGCATAAAACACTTTCCCATCACAACCAACTCTTGTGCGGGAGAAGCACACCCTCTAGGGGGATTTTAGTGATAGGCGGTCAAGAGATAGCCTCTCCCGCCACAATAACACAACAGCTCGCATAAAACACTTTCCCATCGCCACTACCATATACTCCTTGTTGCCCGGGGTCTTTGGAAAAGGACCCACAATATCAATTCCCCACTGCGCAAACGGGCACGGCGAAAGCGAGCTGATATTCCTCATGTATCACATGAAAGCGAGCTGCTGTTCTAGCCTCCTTTGTCGTTAATCTCTCTGCGCCTTCCTTTGCTTTGACGAGGACATCCCATATAGATATACGCCAATCATTTTTCACCTCGAGCTCCATAATCTCTTTTCCCTTTTTCCACGCTACTATGGCCCAACTCCATCAATGTGACTTTCCGGGTATCCCAAGTCCCCAGTGCTCCTGCTATCCGAGCGAGCTGATCAGCCCGAGTGTTTTCAGCTCACGATAAATGCTCCAGTTTAAACTCTTCAAAGCGTGCTGCCTCTTCGCATTAGTTTACTCATTTCCAAGTTACATGTCGGGCAACCCACAAATTAACCTTAAATTAATACGAACTAAGCTGGCCCTGCACCCAAATCCGATAGCATAATCATAAAAAATATCATCCAAATATCGCAACCTTACTCGCGCCAATAACATGTTAACCCAACATTATTTTAAAAATCAAATGTTTCCCTTTCCCACAACCACAAACATCATATCACCATCAAGCCATATAGGATCAAACAAAACTGACACAAGAATTTTCAGCACATATACCGACTTTGAAGATTAAACTGCTTTAACCGGTAATGAATTAGAGAACAGACTATATATGAATGGAAAGCCCTGCAAGTATAGTTTCCAACACAAAAATCGGATCTCAAAAAGGATCATCCAACAGTGAGTTATGACCATTTTACTGAAGTGTTGAAGTGCACTATTTTCATACGGGAATGTGCAAGAATAAGCAATTTTTAGTGTGTTTTCGTAATACTACTCATCCAAGTACCTTGTGAGTTAGTAAACACTTAATATTTAGTCAAAACTCATCTTGCTTGTCTCTAAAAAAATAAGCATATCCTCACAACCATATAAAATCAAATAAGTACTCCCCAACCAAGTGTTAAACTACATGAATCCATCTTCCACATTCAACAAAAATATTAGTAGCACATTAACCCAAATATATCAAAGCACTCAAATCCCATTAAAAGCCCCAAGCATAATTATCATACTAATTACAAATTTTAATCCTTATCCAAACTCATAATTAATTGCGTGATACCAAAAGAACCTGAATGTCACACGCATACGACCGGACCCATACAATCAAGCAAACAGGCTAACATATGCAAAAGATACATCCATCAAGCCAAATAATAGAAAACTTATATTTTTCTTTGAGTGCCTCCAGACCCATTCACCTCATTAACCGACTCACGTTAATATTTAGTAGAGACTTTGACTTATCTCCTCAAATCGACCTGGAGGTCTCCCAATTATATAATCCGTGTACCTAGAAAAAGATCATCACACTGGATAAGTAATATCCTTATCAATAACACCGTAGAAATAATAGAACATTGAAATTTTAGAATCAACTTTCCTGTTCGGGGAACAAACTGGACAACGGTCTTGTTCCCTTGATTTTTGATGATTTTGTTGCGTTTGATTCATACGCGACCTCCTTGCCTCAGATATCGGGGCGCAAAATAAATCAACCCTCGAAACCAACATCAATACAAAACCTCATACAATAACAATAATTCATATAAATAAAATAAACCATCTAAATCAACTAATATTAGACCAAATAATTATAGAAGCATTAGAGTCCCATCCTTATCCCTAATCTGCCGACCTATCAGCATCCAAATCTCATGCGAAAATAAATTTCGGGATCAATACATCAAACATCTACTATCGATAAAAGGACACCAAATTTATATATATTAAACCCCAATGAATAGTAACACTGAAAAGGTAACTCCGATCACCGAAAATATTTCTTACTATATGTCTGAATTTCTTACTATATGTAACAAATTTCTTATTTAATATCCAAAAATTCATACTTGATGACAAAAGTATTTTATTTGATTGCAAAAATTTCTTGCTTTGATGTACAAATGTTATGTATTTTTTTTTTATTAAATATAATTAATATATATTTTTTTAAAAAAATAAATATAAAATCTTGTTTGATACAAAAATTTTGTTATGTATTTCTTATTTAATACAAATTATATATTATTTTATAGTAAAATTTCATACTTTATGTTCAAAAGATTAATAAAGTTTCTTACTTTATATCCTTTAAAGTAAGAAAGTTTGTTATTTTATATTCGAAAAAGTAGGAAAAGTTCTTATTTTATAGTGAAATTTCTTACTTTATTTTCTAAAATAAAAAGAAAAAATCTTATTTTATAGTGAAAATCTCATATTTTATGTATGAAAAAGTAAGAAAATTTCTTATTAAATTTTTTTACTTTATAGTTAGATTTCTAACTTTATATTTGTTGGGCAAAAAAAAAAAAAAAATCTCGCCGAAAAATTTTTCGGCGGCCGGCGGCAGTCGGCGACGGTGGGGGTGGCCGGTGGGAGATGGGTGTGTATTGTTTATTGATATTATTATTATTAGGGGTAACCTTGTAATTGTATATTTATGGTTGGACTATTTGACATTTTGTATAATTAGTTATAGTATTTGACAAAAATATTTTTTCCTATGTAGTATTTGGCAATTGCCCCTAAAAATAAAAGGAATGGAAACTTATTCAGCTACAGAATCAAATATGTCGGTACTTAGCTACGGACTCGCATTTTGTGGCTAAAATAATTAAATTATTGATACGGTACTAAATATTCATACTGGTATTTATGCTAAGAGACCTCATTTCTTGGAAAGTGCATTCCTTCTAAGAGGTGGACGAGCTGGTTTATAGAGTAGCGACCTGAAGTATGCGGGAGAACTCTCATATAGGGTGACGACCTCTTATGGTTTTATTAGCTCGGCATTATTCGGTAGCTCAGTATTGGGCTTTGTAAATATTAGGCCCGAATGGGCTAGTATGAATGGTATTGTGGGGTCCCGACGAATTATATTAAAAGAATCACAGGCCCAGGCCTATTCTGGTAATTTAAGCGAGAGATTCATTATTTATGGGAACTTAGCATACAGGAGAAATCCTAAATCTAAGTCGGTCATGGTATTATGGAATTATAGTGGGAGAAGGTAACCCTAGTTTGGGGATCACTTCTCTTTTCTATATAAAGGGGTTCACGCCTCTCTTTTATTCTAAGTTGTTTTATCACGATTTGGGCACTCAAAATATCACTCGCACTATTTGACGTAAGTATCGGAGGACCTTCGCCGGGGCCGTCCACCGTCTTGGCTGAAGGTGTTATTTTGCAGGAACAATCAGGTCGCCAGGAGGTTCTTGGAGATCAATCAGGTCGCAGTGACGTAACTAGAAAGTATTTCAGGTTTCTGATCTCTTGTTTTGAGGTTAGTACCTCCTATTCTTAGTAACCAATCTTTTTGGTTTTATCAAGTGGCACTGTCTGTGGGAATGAGTGACAACGAGTTCTTGAGCGAAAGATGTGAGAAAATTCACAAGCGAAATATGAAAGATAGAAACATACAACCTAAGATCTTGGATTTCGGTCCTAGATCGAGCAAATCTAAGAAGAAGACCAAGACCGGGGAGATCAACAAAGGAGAGCAAGCAAAATACGGACTGACAACTCCCCAAGGAGACCCAGCGATCCAGAATCTGGTTGGCACACCACCATCTTCCCGAAAACAACAAAAATAAAAGGGACCTGAAGTGGATCCACAAGTGAAGTCGCCGGAAGTTATCGCGTCGAAACCAGTCTACATAGGAAAAAAGGAGTGAAAAGATTTAACCAAAGATAACCTTTGTCAAATTTATAAAGGATTCTTGGAAGGGCTTATGGATTTCGTACCCCCCCAAAAATAGGATGATCTGGGCAAATACGTAGTAGGCGAGTTGGGCATCGTAAAGGAGAAGGCTGATAAGTCGGACGATGGGCATGAGGAAAAATCGGTAAAAAAAAAGACAAAACAAAGCGGAGGATTCTGTCTTAGAGATCATCTCACGGGTAGAAGGGAAGCCTGAGCAAGCGGAAACATGGAGATTCTTCCAACTCTACCTCATCTTCAGAGTACCACACTCATAAGTATAAGTACAAGAGAGGAAGGAAGTTGAAGGTAAGGCGAACACATTATAGACATCGGGGTCGGTGGTATAGCAAGCACGCTAGTGAGAGTGGATCAGAAAACCTCAAGCGCGGATGGTCAGTCCAGGGAAATATCTCGTAAAAGTCGGGGCCGGTGCCATGAGGAAAAAGAGGAAAATGAAGTTGGGCCAGGAGATAAGGAATTTAGAGATATGGAGGAGGCATTGTTAACCTTGCAAAGGCAGATGGCGGGAGAAAAGCTTGACGAGGACAAAGGACATCCTTTTTCGGATGATATATTACGAGTTGTGCTACCTAAGGGATATAAGACGTTGAAATTCTAATATCGTGGGGCGACGGATCCCTTAGAGCATGTGCAGCTCTTTGAGAATGAGATGATGTTACACGGATATGCGGACGCTGTGGCATGCCGGGCCTTTGTGTCTACCTTGAGAGGAATCGTCCAAAGCTGATTTTATCAATTGGCAAAGGGAAAAATTACTAGCTTTCGAGTGCTGCGAGCGGCCTTTTTGAAGCAATTTCCCAGTGTGAAGCAAAATACGAAGACTGCACAATCACTCTTTACAATGGTCCAGCGACCTTATGAAACTTTGAAGCAATATGTCAACAGGTTCACCAATGCCACGCTAGAGGTACCCACCGCTACAGATGAAATGCAGGCAGGGGCATTACATCAAGGATTGAGGAGGGAGGATTTACTCAAATCTTTGGTTAAGAAAGTTGCGCGAAAATACGATGAGGTCTTAGAAAGGTGAAGTAAGTACATATAGGTATAAGAGGCGGAGGAGGAGCATCGTTTGCGGTTCGGTGTGGAGATCGCAGAGGCCGGAGGTAGTGTATCAAAGAAGGAAGTCAGAAGGGAGCCCAGAAGGGTAGTGCGCAGGCTCCTAACCCCAGGTCTAGTGGCGAGAGTAAAGCCTGAAGTAGATATGAGAAACTGGAGGGACGAGGATTTTACACCATTGATCTATCCTCGGGCTAAGGTGTTTACTATTATGGAGCGCCTAATACCTAATGATAAAAAATGGCCGGAAACTCGCACGCAGCTCCCTACTAATCTCAAGTCAAATTTCTTTTGTTTGTTTCATAATAACTACGGTCATTCCACAGAGAAATGCAGGCATCTTAGGGAAGATACCGAGAGGCTCATAAAAGCCGGACATTTGAAGGAAGTCATTTATAAAGATAGAGAACCGAGAGAACCAAGGCAACCACTGCAAAGAGATCCACCCCAAGATCAGGCCGAGAGGCTGCCACAACAGGGAAATCAGGGACATAACAGGCCGAGAAGGAATAAAGGGAGAATAAGCATGGTTTCATAGGGACCAACGGATGGTGATACCAATAGCGCACGAAAAAAACGTGTTAAATCAGCTCGGCCAGGGACATGGGTGGTTGCTGATATAAGTAGGAGACTACAGAGAACAGGACCAATCATCTCTTTTGGTCCTGATGAATGACGGGGATTGCAGAAGGATCATAATGACGCGCTGGTAATGGAAGCTGAGATAGTGGGGTACGAGGTCGGGAGGATTTTTGTAGATAATGGGAGTTTTGTTAATATAATATACACATATTGCCTGGAGAAAATGAAGTTGGAAACAAGGGTGCGACCTGTAAATATGCCCATATACGCATTTAATGGGGCACAAATGATTATGGAGGCAGAGCTAACACTGGCAGTGGTGTTTGGAAGGGGTGAATTTCAAGTAAACAAAAATCTGAAGTTTTTGATAGTTCATAGGAGGTCGGCATACAATGTAATTTTAAGGCGACCTGCTCTTAACACATTCCAGGCGGTGACATCTACGTTTCATATGAGTATCAAATATCCAGTGGGAGATAAAGTGTGTGTGGGGAGGGAGGGGGGGGGGGTGTCTCCAAACAGCACGTCGCAAGTTCGTGTTACCAGATGACAGTCAAAAAAGGCTTGAGTGAGAACAAATATGAAAGGGGTGAAGAGGTGCTGGAGGGTGTACTTAGTTCAAAAAAGATGAAAGAACAAGAGAATTCTGTTCGGCCACATGAAGAGTTGATGGGGATTTCATTGGAAGAAGGTCGCCCAGAGTATACTACGAAAATTGCAACCTTGATGGCAGAAGCATTAAAAGAAGAGCTGATAAAGTTATTGAGGGAATTTCGGGACGTTTTTGCCTTTGGGGATGGAGAATTAACAGGGGTATCCCCGGAGGTCGTGCAGCATCATCTAAATGCAGATCCAAAAGCGAGGTCGGTCAAACAAAAGAGAAGACATTTTGGGCCTGAGTTGGACAAGATAATTGAGGAGGAGGTGCAGAAACTGTTGAAAGCAAGCCACATTCGAGAAATCCAATTTCCAAAATACCTATCTAATGTTGTAATGGTACCTAAACCAGGGAAGAAGTGGATGATGTGTGTGGGTTTTCGTGATTTAAATAAAGCATGTCCAAAGGATCATTATCCTCTGCCGCGAATTGATCAGTTAGTGGATTCAACCTCAGGGTACGAGCTGTTAAGTATGATGGATGCTTCACAAGGTTATCACCAAATACCATTGGCAAAGGAGGTTTAACCTAAGGCGAGTTTTGTTACATCAACGGGAACATACTGTTTTGTATCCATGCCTTTTGACTTGAAGAATGCAGAGGCGACCTATCAAAGACTGGTGGATAGAATGTTCAAGGACCTTTTGGGATCCACTATGGAGGTATATGTCGACGACATGTTGGTGAAGAGCAGGAAAGCGGAAACCCATGTGAAGGATTTGAGAAAAACTTCTCTTATACTAAGGCAGTATGGGATGAAGCTCAATCCAAAGAAGTGTGCGTTTGGTGTGCGATCTTGAAAATTTTAAGGGTACATGTTAACGAAGAGAGGTATCAAGGTTAACCCTGAGAAGGTGCGGGCTGTTTTGGAGATGCCACATACTCGAACGGTGTGCGACGTAAAGGTGCTCACAGGTCGGATCGCAGGTCTTAGTCGTTTTATTTCCAGGTCGACAAAAAATAGTGTCCCTTTTTCTGGGCACTCAGGAAAGGGTCTAAGTTCGAATGGACTAAGGAGGCCGCAAAAGCGTTTGGTAAGCTAACAGAGTACTTAGTGGAAATACCACTGTTAACTAAGCCGATGCCGGGAGAATACCTGATATTGTATATATCGGTCGGAGAGGTCGCAGTAAGTTCGGTGCTCATTAGAGAGGATGCAGGTACCCAAAAACCTATCTATTATATTAGCAGAATGTTGTGGGGTGCTGAGTTGAAATAGAAAAAGGAGGTTTTGCGCTAATTTGTACAACAAGGAAATTACGGCCGTATTTTTTGAGCCACAAGGTGAAGGTACGAGCTAACCTAGCTCTTAAGCAGGTCCTGAGTAATCCAAATGTGTCTGGAAGGCTGGTGAAGTGGGCGGTGGAAACTGAGTGAATATGACGTGGTATACGAACCTCGCGCGACCATAAAAGCACAAGTATTGGCGGATTTCTTGCAGGAGATAGTACGGCCATCTGAACCAGAGGGTGAGACGAAGGCATGGTTATTACATACCGATGAATTGACTATGGTGTCGGGGGCTGGATTGGGAATTGTGTTAACCAGCCCGAAAGGTGAACCTTGGGATTTGCAATAAAACTGGGATACAAGGCGTCTAATAATGAAACTAAGTATGAGGCTGTGTTACAGGGTGTAAAGATGGCAAGCGATCTAGGGGCAATGAGAGCATGGGCATACACGGACTCCCAATTGGTAGCCCGTCAGTTTGATGAATCTTTTGAGGCAAAACAAGAACGTATGTCGGTGTATTTAAAGAAATTACGAGAAGAGGTTGTGCGCTTTGAGGAATCTAAACTGGAACATTTGTCGCGGGCTGACTAGCTCGCTCGGATTGCAGGTGCATTGGGACTTGCGATACTCAGAAAATTACGCTAATGGAGTTAAACCATAATAGTGTGGATAAATGGAAGGAAATAATGGAGCTCGAGGACAAGGATGATTGGCGTACGCCTATCTGGGATGTTTTCGTTAAGGCAAAAGAAGGTGAAGTACGATTGTCAACAAAGGAAGCTAAGACAGCGACTCGATTTTGTGTTATAAATGAAGAATTGTATAAGAGGTCACGTTTTGGACCTTTTTTGAAATGCTTGGCCAAGGAGCAGGGACTGGAGGTGCTAAAAGAAATACACGAAGGATACTGTGGTGATCACGCAAAAAGCAGGGAGTTGGATGGGATAACATTGCGGGTTGGTTTCTTTTGGCCAGGAATGAGAGGTATGGCTGGCGACCTGGTTAGAACATGTAAGAAGTGTCGGATGCATGCTCCGGTTATCTATATACCGGCTGAAGACATGATGGTTATGAGCTCACCGTGTCCCTTTGCGCAGTGGGGAATCGATATTGTGGGGCCTTTTCCAAAAACACGAGGCAATAAACAAAACCTGGTGGTGGCAGTTGATTATTTTACGAAATGGGTGGAGGCCGAGGCGGTCACGGGCATAAGCGAGCAGGACATAATGGATTTCATTTTTAGTAGTATTTTTTGTAGGTTTGGTGTCCCACGAGTGTTAGTTTCGGATAATGGAACCCAGTTCAATGGGCAGAAAATCCAAGATTGGTGTAAAGAGATGAGAATGAAGCAACATTTCGCTTCTGTGGCGCACCCTCAGGCTAATGGGCAAGTTGAGGTTACTAATCGTATTATTGTGCAGGGTATTAAGCTGCAGCTGAAAAAGCAGGTGGGCTTTGGGAAGAAGAGCTCGCGTCAGTCTTATGGGCTTACCGAATAACTCCCCGAACTTCTACAGGGGAGTCGCCGTCCAGCTTGGCTTATAGGATGGAAGTTGTCATTCCAACTGAAATAGTGGGAGGTTCACAACGTTTATCAATGTTTAATGTGGAAGAAAATAAAAGGCTGGAAAGAGGGGCAATTGAAACGATCTATGAAATACGAGAAAAGGCTGCGGCCCGGGTGGAACATTACAAACAAAAGATTCAGGTTTCTTTCAACAAACATGTTAAACATTGGTATTTTCAGGTGGGTGATTTAGTATGGAGGCGAGCTGATGCACTGCGTAATACTAGGAAGCTCGATCCGAATTGGATCGGGCCGTTTAAGGTGATCAAAGTGTTGCGTGGGGGGGCATATATACTGGAGGATGCCCAGGGCAAAGCTCTACCTAGAAGCTGGAATGTTTGTCATCTGAGAAAATATTACGCCTAACTGGCGGGTCCATGAAGTGGATATGTGTTATAGACCGATGCTTGTATAGGTCGGCTGCTGGCTTAAATACCCTCAGGGGCGTAATTTAATTTGTTTAATATGCCCTCAGGGGCGGAATTTGATTTACTTATGTACCCTTAAGGGCGGATAGTGGTTTTATTACCCTTCGGGGCGGATAGTTATATGTTTTATCCTCCGTGGAGGATAGTTTTATTACCTCCGTTGCATATAGTTTTATTACCCTCCGGGGGGGATAGTTTTATAACCCTTCGGGGCGGATAGCTTTATTACCCTTAGGGGCGGATATTTGTTATTGTACCCATCGGGGTGGATGCCTTTTTGCAATGAAAACATAATGATAATGGAAGTTCGGGGAACATCTTATGGGTTTTTGTGGTTTTTATGAATGGTTGGGTAACGTGATTTTAAGTATGTTTGATTTACGTACTTGAGGTCGCTTCCGAGAGGGATATATTTGGCTTACATATACTTCTCGGATTGTCGGGCTTTTATATGTCTGTGTTAATTTATATGAACGAACATATTTGATTTATATGTTCCTTCGTATGAGTTCAGTTCAACTCCTTTTGATTGTTTTAGTTTGTGATTTGATGGTTTTTGATGTAAACATGTTTGAATTACATGTTTTGAGCGACCTATATTGAATTTGTGGTTCCACTCAGGGAGGTTTGGATCGCAGGTCGTGATTTATTAACTTAACTTTCTGGGATTTGATTTACAGCTTTAAAATGCAGATTGTTGGATGAGTTGTTGTAACAGGTTAATATATGATAAGCATAAAGGACAGAATTGTTCATACATAAACTGCGCGAAATATTCATGAGTTTGGAATTACAGAGTCAGTCAAGTAGTGCTTAGCCCAGATGCAGGTGAATTGAAGTTTTCACACCTACTTTCTATTTAAAAATAAAAATCTCGTCCGCAAGAGAACGGAGCAGCTGTAGGCGGTAAGTTGGACTCGAGTCGAATCACAAGGAAGACTAATCAGAACTTATTTCATTATTTGGTTATATGAATGAGAAAACTAAAGAAAAGACTAAACTAAACACGCAATCCATCTTCGTTTGATAAGTTCTAACATTTAATGCGAAGAATTAAATAAAATCAAAACCCTTGAAATGATTAAGAAAGCGAGGGTTCTAGTGTGCTAGAGTCATCTCCACGATCACTCGGAAATCTAATTGAGCACCTTACCTACGAGTCAGGGTTGTCAATCCCGACTCGTCGATCGAGCGTCGAATCATCCCGAGAGATGGTTCTAAATGACTCTAGGTACTAGAACAATAAATTCTACCCAACAAGCATTAACATGTTCAATAAATCGTAACTAAACTAATAAAAAACACAAAAGCATCATTATCTTAACGAGAAGGATAATACGGAAGCGAAAATGAAATATGAATTAAAAGCAAGAAATCAACGATGTTCAAACTAGCAATTACACTACAAACTACGAACTAATCTATCTAACATCTAAAATCTAAGAAACTAAAGTTTAAGAACTGAAAAGTAAAATGGAGACGAAGAACAAACGAGGAAACAAAGACTTGAACTTGCGATCTTCAACTCTTTAACCCGAATCATGCGTGTGATCAAAAGAGGGCAAGAACTGAGGGGTCTCTGCAATTTTCAAACCTTCCCCCAAGTTCTAGCACTCTTTTTCTAAAGAGATCAACGAGTTTATATAAATTTTTCCAAAAATAACCGTTCAAACTGCCGGAGCGTCGACCGACGCGAGCAGAGCGTCAACGTCGATGCGTGCCAGGGTTGTCGTGTCGACTCAGCAGTGCGTGGACTGACGCAAGCACGGATCGACGGGACTTCAAGTTTGCGTCTACATGTGCGTCGATCGACGGAGCTAGGATTGACCCTACTGCATCTTTGCATCGACCTAGCGTCGATCAACACGAGCTTAGCTGTAGGCATCGGCAGCACGTCGCACGTCCCGTCTTCTTCGTTTTGAGCTGAAACACAAAAATAAAGCAAAATTAGATTATTACTTATAAAATATATTAGAAAAACATTAAACACGATACGAAACGAAAAACATCAAAAGAAAGAAAAACGAGAAAAAGATAAACCTTAAACTCATAAAAACAAACAAAACACAATGCAAAAACACACAAAAATCACATACAAAAATGTATAGTTCTTTTTCCAAGCTTGGAGAGCTGGATGTGGTGCCATCATAAGTTTTGCGGAGGCGTCGACGCTTTGGTGCCTGTTTGGGAGAAGTACGAGCGGTTCTCTTCTCTTTTGAAAGAATCATTGTAAGTGGTAGGCGTTCTTTAGCGTCAGAGACCTCATCGCGGTTGTCATTCGCGACCTCCACCTCCTCGTCTACATTAACTATAGGAGGTTTCGGCGCTGACGTGTGTTCGAGGACGAACAAACCGATAAGTGTGGGGTAGTATATTGGTGAGTATTCCAGCCTGTCACGCGGGTGACCCGGGTTCGATCCCCGGCAACAGCGCCATTTTGTTAGAAGAGTTTTCATGGTGATGAATATATCATCGGGTTCATGGCTCGGTTTTATCGGAAATCGATTCAATTGAAGTATTCAATGTGTTTCAAGCTTGAAAGATAAAGGAAAAATGAAAATAAAATAATTAAAATAGCTAACTATCCTAGAAATTGAAAGTGTAAATTGGTAGGATGTCTCGTCGTATGCCTCAATAAGTAAATGCAAGCAAGTAATGAAAATAAGCAAGAAAATGCAAAGTTTCACCTAGTACAAGCATGCATGCACAAGGTACAACTATGCATAAAATCCTAAATAATGCAAATTTTCTAAAATTGAAAGCACAACTAGCAAGAGCAATGAAAATTAGCTAGAAATTTTGAAACTTTAAGAAAAATAACAAGAAACAAAGCCTAGATATAGGATTAAGCATGAAACAAAGTACAAAAATTTAATTCAAAATAAAGCATATGTAAAACTCAAATTCAAGACGATCCAAGAGCCAATCTATGATCTAGATGTGTCACTCATCTGGATCCCATAGCCAATTCACATGTTTCATCATGAATTCAAGGTGCTAAGGCTAAAAGCATAACATGAAGAACAAGCATGAAAATGAAGAACAAAGCATGGAAATAAAGCATAAAACATGAAATTGAAAGGAAACTTACTTGAATTAAAGGAAAGAGTAGCAAGCTTGAATTAAATTGCATCAAAAGTAACAATCCAAAGGAGTATTTGGATTCTTCTTAGGCTTACAAACCCAAGGCCAAGCATGAAAGTAAATCTAAATCTAGAAAAGAAATTACATCAAAGCTTGAAATTGAATCTAAAACCTAAGAGAGAGAAATTAGATCTTAAAAACTATTTTTAATCCCCAAACCCATGCTTGGGTTGGGAGAAAATGAGAGGTGTCCTTGCAAAATGAAAAAAGTCTCCTATTTATATTACATTTAATTGGGTTTAAATGGGCCAAAATAGCCTTTATGGCTTGAAAATCCATATTTTGACCAAGTTTGACCCGAAGGCACCTTCCTAGACACTAGGCTAGCCTTTTGGCTTGATATGGCTCAAGATGGCTCGAACATGGCTCGATGTGGCTCGACCATGGCCGAGCCTGGGCGCTGCTGGGCGCAGGTGGCCGACAGGCTGGGGCAGGGCTTGTTAGCGTGGGCGCTGGTAGGCAAGCGTCTAGACAAGCTTAGGCGAAGGCAGGCGAATGCAGATGAATGCGGGCGCGCGCGGACGAGCAGGCGCGAGCGCTGCGCGTGCTGCCGAGAGATGCTGGGCGCCTGCGGGCGATTGCGGGCACTGCTCGGACACTGGGTAACCCAGTGTCGGCAGCACTACCCAGTGTGGCAGTTCTGGCGCGGATTTTGGGCGATGCTAGGCAAGGCTAGGCCACCATTCCAGAATGTTAGCTATTTTGGAGCCTCTTCTTTGCTTGAATTTTGGTCCTCAATGCCTTAGCCTATAAAATAGGAATTTGAACATAAAAACCCAAGAATTTCACCAATCCTTGAACTAATTGAACCAATTAACCCATTAAAATGTAATTTTAGCAAGAAACACGAAAATCAATAAAACAAGAAAAATGACTTAAAAACCTAACAAAAAACGACTCAAAACTACTAAAATTAACATAAAATCATAATTAAAAACACAAGGAAAAAATTCAACAATTACATGCAAAACAACGTGGTTGAAGGGCTCAGGTCGGTGATCACAGTTGCTCCTTCCGAGCTTGATGATACGCAAGTGCTGATGAATGCGTCTGCAATAATAGAGCACTTGGTTAAAATTTGTTTCTGATTATAAACGATGAGAGGTATTAAAACTCAGAAGACCTACCGAACTCTGATCGGGTCAATGCTAATTCTGGATCGATGGGATGAGAGTCGATGCACACAAAGGAGAAAATTTTGGACCAGCTGGTGAGTCGCACCACGTCAAATGGAACTTACTCCATTCTGCGAGCTGGTCAAAGTATTTTTTTTACAATATGAGAAAGTGATTGGGACTGGGAGGATTGGATTATCTTGGAGTATGGAAATGGAGATCGCTATCAAAGGGCCAGTCCTCACTGTTGTGAATGAAAAAGAAGACATTCGGGCACTTTGGATAAAGGATTTACTAAGAAACGAGATTTGCCGAAATGGGCGGATATGTAAAATGGATTTTTTGGTATTTTATTTGGAAAAAAAAATGGAAAAATCCTGGGTCAGGCAAGGTGTTATAATATTCACATAAGATAATATATCATGCCATAAATTTTATAGAATTGGGAGACATTTGCAGCAGGGGGACTTTGAAAATATTGGTTGTGTTGATATAGAATCTGTGAAGTGGGAATCTGAGTCCCGACCTAAGAAGCTCGTCAAAGAATTTAATATGATTAGGGGGAGGTTTCATGGGGTCTGATTGAAGAGTGTTGGGCAGTACCATTTTGGCGGTCTCGGGGAGGTTGAGTGCTTTTTTGAGAACTTCGAGTTTTTCCGAATCAGGTAATATCCAATAATTGTGTTTAATTACCCTGGTTTCTTGGGGTAAGGGAAGTAGGTCGGCGACATCTGAGTAAGGTACTACAATCACCGAATTCTCTAGGAAATGTTCGCAGTGTGATGTGGATGGATTGTTGCGTTTAGACAGGGGGATGCCCTCTGGTATATTTTCGAGGGTTAAAAGGGCTGGAGAAGGGTCCTCGGGCATGTTTTTTAATAAGTCTTGGGCCTCCGGGTAAGACCTAGTTTGGGCCTTGAGTTCGGGCTAACTGACGTCGCTCTCTGGATCATCGTATAGGCCCGGCTCTGGTGGAGGATTTTATCTTCGTCTTCTTTTTAAAATTTAAGGGTATTCGATGGGATCAGAGTCAGGAGAAAGGTATGGGTTTTGAGAATTAGGGTAGGAAGAGCTGGATTCGCCATTAATCAGAAAGAAAAAGAAGAGAGAAGCAGGAAATACAATAATATTCAGCAGATGCAGTATATATATATATATATATATATATATATATATATATATAGTTAAATTGAAATTAAATGCTGATATGGAAAGATTCAGGGGACTTACCCATTTTCGCTGTTGTTGATGTCGGAGATGGTCGATTGGGGTGCTGTTAATTTTTAGAATCTTGAGAAAGCACGAGCTTTTTTACAGAGTAGAAATGACGATTTTTATTTGTGTTTTTGGTAAAAGTGATGAATGGGTGGAAATGAAGGGGTTTTGTATGTTTTGGGCGGTGTGAAAAGCCGAAGGGGCATAAAGATGTCTCTTGAAAGGCAGGAGAGTTGGCAGGATTTTTTAGGAATGTTTTGGGCCTTTCATTTCTGGCCCAGTGCGTTTATAATATTACGAGAAAACGGAGAGATGACACGTGTCCGACATGCTGTCAAGATGCATTTAATGAGTCTTTAAAGAGACGTGGTGGATAAGGGGAAAGGCGTGTCTTGAATTTTTGAACACTCATGATTATATCTCCTTGGATTATTGTGCCTGATTCTGAATACAGGTCGCGGATGGACAGTTTTATGGTTTCATCTCGATAGGTGTACTAGGTCGGCGAATATGTAATATAGGGACTTATAAGCGACCTTTTCTTCTGGGAGGAGCATTCTTCCTGGGGGCTGAACGAGGTGATTTTTCAGAGGTCGCGATTTTATGCGACGAGCTTGTATTGGATGATCATTGCTATAGCTCGGTATGATGATCTGGGTTATCCTTAGTTGTGGTATGATGTTTTGGTAAGCTAACATGGTAACTTATTAAAGTTTTATGATTTATGTTTAAGTTTTTATTGTGGTTGTTGCGCTCGTTTTGCCTTTTTACATATTCTACCTGATTTCGTACCTCAATCAGCCAGAATATGGGGGACTAACTGATATGACACTAAATATTCATACTTGTATTTATGGTAAGCGACCTCATTCTTGGAAGGAGCATTCCTTCTAAGAGGTGGGCGAGCTGGTTTATAGAGTAGCGACCTGAAGTATGAGGGAGAGCTCTCATATAGGGTGGCGACCTCTTATGGTTTTATTAGCTCGGCGTTATTCGGTAGCTCGGTATTGGGCTTTGTAAATATTAGGCCCGAATGGGCTAGTATGGATGGTATTGTGGGGTCCCGACGAATTATATTAAAAGAATCGCAGGCCCAGACCTATTCTGGTAATTTAAGTGAGAGATTCATAATTTATGGGAACTTAGCATACATGAGAAATCCTAAATCTAAGTCGGTCATGGTATTTATGGAATTATAGTGGGAGAAGGTAACCCTAGCTTGGGGAGCACTTCTCTTATCTATATAAAGGAGTTCACGCCTCTCTTTTATTCTAAGTTGTTTTATCACGATTTGGGCACTCAAAATATCTCTCGCACTATTTGACTTAAGCAGCGGAGGACCTTCGCCTGGGTCGTCCACCGCCTTGGTTGAAGGAGTTGTTTTGCAGGAACGATCAGGTCGCCAGGAGGTTCTTGGAGATCAATCAGGTCGCACTGATGTAACTGGAAAATATTTCAGGTTTCTGATCTCTTGTTTTAAGGATAGTACCCCCTATTCTTGGTAACCAATCTTTTTGGTTTTATCAATTACATAAATAAAAAATGAAAAATTATTTAGCTACGGAACGAAATATGTTGGTTATTACCTGATTCAATTAAATATAAATGAACAAAATGGAAGATTATTTAGCTACGAAATGAAGTCTGTTGCTAATTCGCTACAAATTCATATTACTATAAATAGTCATAGTCATACATACATTACACATGCATGGTCATGCAAAAGATAAAGCTAAAGAGAGAGATCACAACCACACTCCATACGGCAGATAATGACAAAGAGATCACAGCCACATAGCTTCCCAACTCCAAACCTTGTGTAGAAGATGGCAACGGATAGTTTTGTCTTGTAGCTCACCTCTAGCTGTCATTTGTACGAGCTCCTTTCATAGCTACACGTGTATAGGGCTATTATGATCTAGATTGATCCTTTGTGGCTATTTATATGGCTCACAGTTTCATTTGAATTCATTGAATGAAAATAAACCTTTTACCTGATTTGTGTAAACATTGTTATTCAAGAAAGCAACAGGATCCCAAACCTTAAGCTTCTTTTATATGGTATCAGAGCAGGCCGTTAATTGCCTGTCTCTGAGCCATTTGCACCCCCCCGCAAATCTTTGTTTGTTTCCCCTTTTATGCCAACATCATGTCTCAAACCTTTTCCTCACCTCCAACTCTTTCACCAACACATACACCTACCATTTTACCTAATCCAGATCCGGTCATCCAGCTGCAAAGTCAACTCATTAGCATTAAGCTAAATAAAACCAATTATTTAATGTGGAGACAACAGGTGCTTACAGCTGTTAGATGATATGGTATTTCAAGTTTCCTCACTGGTGCTAATACCATTCCAGATCAATGTATCCCAGGCACATCTACAGGAAAAACCATCCTTAATCCTTCTTATTGCCTGGATAAAATAA
Organism: Phtheirospermum japonicum; assembly: GCA_014905375.1. Classification (NCBI taxonomy): domain Eukaryota; kingdom Viridiplantae; phylum Streptophyta; class Magnoliopsida; order Lamiales; family Orobanchaceae; genus Phtheirospermum; species Phtheirospermum japonicum. The sequence goes on from BMAC01000474.1 coordinate 970,191, forward strand.
GATCAGCTTTTATCCTCCTTGTTACTTTTTTCCTCATCAGAAAGTGTTCTAGTAACTACTGTTGGCCTAAACACATCCACTGAGATTTGGGAAGTTTTACAAACCAGATTTGCCAATGAAATCAATGCAATATAGATTGTAATTGAAAACAATGAAGAAAGGATCAATGATCATGAGAGAGTACATAAACAAAATTAAATATTGTTGTGATATGATTGCAGCTACTGGAGAAAGAATTTCAGATCAGAGTCAAATCGTACATCTTCTTTCTTATTTAGGCTCTGATTAAAATCCAATGGTGGTTTCAATAACTGCTAGAGTTGATCCTTATAGCTTAAGAGAAGCTCATTCCATAACGTTGAGCTTTGAAAACAGACTTGAGACTGCAGAAATTACAGGAATTGATTCATCCTTTTCTGCTAATCTCATCACTCAGTCACAAGGCAGAGGAAGAGGTAGTTTTTCCCCTAGAGGAAGAGGCAGAAGCTCAAATTTCAGAGGAAGGAGAGGTAGAAATGCTTACAGAGGAGAACATAGACCAAGATGTCAGATTTGGCACTATAACAACCACACAGCTGACAAATGTTACTATAGGATGGATCCTCACTTCACTTCTAATAGTAATTACAGATGATTTGCTACTCAATCTATAGAGAATTCTTATCCAAGCAGTAATAACTCAGTCAATCTTGCCAACATTGGAACTCAAGACCTTTTTTTTGAAGGGAGTTGGTATCCTGATTCAGGTGCTACCAATCACATTACCTATGACATGAACAATCTCAACCTTGCCTTTGAATACTAAGGAATAGACACGGTTCAGGTAGCTAATGGTGCAGGTATGACTGTTGCTCACATTGACAACTCTATAGTCACTGACAAACACTCTTTTCCTAACCATACATCCTCATTTCATCTCAAAAATCTTCTGCATATTCCTCATGTTAGGAAAAAACTCATTAGTGTTTCAAAGTTTGCTCAAGATAATCAAATTTACTTTGAATTTCACCTTAATTATTATGTTATGAAGGCACTCTCAACAGGAGCACCTCTTCTCAAAGGAATTCTTAAGAATGGTCTATACATGTTCAGTCGGGGTTACATCCCATCATGTGTGTGAGTAGGTTTTTAAGAAACATATTTTTATTTTTTTTTCTTTTTTGTAAAATTGTTAGATTTCAAAAATGATCGTGTTTATTAACACGTCACACATATTACTATCTACTTTTCATTTTTACGGATTTTATCCAACAATCCACATATACCCGCTTGTGAGAATAGCCTAATTTCATTAATGTAATCTAATTTAATTAAATCTATCTTTCAATGGCCGGATTTAATTGCCGAACATATTACTAATATATATATATATATATATATATATATATATATATATATATATGTATGTATTCGACTTAAGTTTCATGATTACTAAGTCAAACAAAGTACGTAAGCGAACTTTGAGCTTTTAATGGTTCAGGTTCTTTGTTCACCGAAACCATTGTAGTTTCAGTAGTGTGCTTGAATGTAGACCTTAATCATCATCATAATGCATGGATATTGATAGTGCATTAGGTAAAAGTGAGATCGATCCATGTAATTAGATAAACGTCATCCCAAAGTCGCAGCGTCTCTAGAATTAATTACATCCACCAAAGCATAAATTTCTTGCCCAAGAATGTTAATTAACTATCTAGCTATCTTATATTTGAGGGCATATTATAAAATCACCAAACATGTTAGGCAGCCAGGTGATAGTAAGTCAATTAAACTATAAAGTCGTAATTAACACATGTACTAAGTCAAAGCTAGTAAAAATAAAATTATCTAACGCGTGAGATTTTAATCTCATATATATGATTGACTTTCACAAATTGTACAAGAGATTGTGATTAGTCTTGTGTAGACTGTAGTCTTTATAAGGTCGCGGGTCACTTGACTCAAACTTCGGGTCAAATCAGCTCCAAATAAAGAATCTGGATGGTAAAATGATAATTTTAAAAATGTTACTCCCTCCGTCCCACAAATATAGTTCACTATTCTATTTTCGTTCGTCCCACAAAGATAGTCAAGTTATCATATTTAACATATCATTAATATTTCATTTCCACACATACCCTTAATTAATATTCTTAAAATACTAGTTTTCTACCTCGTAAATTGAAAATTGATGATTACAATGTAAAATATTACTATCTCAATAACAAATATACTAATTTCAACACTGATTTCTATGAGTATTAATTGATATTAATAAATTCAAGAAGGGTATAATTGAAAAACATAAACTGATGACTTAATTATATAAACTACCAATTTCTTAATATGTGTGAAACCAACTGTAAGACCATCAAATTGGGACGGAGGGAGTAGTAAATAATGTGTTTATGGTTTTCTTAGAAATGCGCAAATAACGATGCAAGGTTTTAAATCGAATCGAGTGTTGGACACTCTTTTCTAAAGACGAATATTGCCCCGCTACGGTGCTAATGGTTAACAGCAATCGCCTCTAAAATAAAACAATTTACGATCCTAACTAATCAACACTTCAATACTTAGGACTTTCGACGAACAGAATTGTATTCGAAACTTTCAAGCCTTAGAAGGAATAAAAACTTAGACAATATGCTTCTATTAGACTCTATTTGTTATTGAAATTTTCTATTTGTGGTTCTAATCATGTTCTAATGACATGTTCTTAATGATCATCTAAGGGCCTATTCATATATTTTGTTCGATTGAAACGACACGTCTATTCATACAAACCTATTCAATCCAACTATTAGCATAAATCCTTTCATACCAAAAATCACACCCTTAGAAATTTTAATTATTCATTCACTTAGAAATATTATTAAACTTTTAATAATAATTTCTAACAAAAACTTCCTTCATTTCATATAAATATATTGCATTGCAAAAATAAAAATAAAAAATGAATATACCAATTAAAAACATTTACTCTATTATTTTACACATATGATGAATGACATTATTTCCAATTTGAAAATACACATGCACATTCATACTTAGTAATCATATAATGACGAATCAATCGTGTTCACCTCCGAGGATATTGCATTTATCGCATGTGGACTTATTAAACAGTTGGAAACTAATTACGAATAAATGCTAATTAATTCATATTGCGCAGTGGTGGGATTAATTAGCCCCATCAGCTTTGATTTGTCGGTCGAATCAGGAATTAGGCGCATGCACACCAACACCACATTACATTTACAAATTATGAACTATATATCTTATCCGATCGGCTTTTAGCTTTTAGCTTTAGCCTGACATTTAGCTCAACCATTCATTCATTATTCCTCATACTATATATTACCTTCAACGTGCCCTTTTGTTTATAAGACTCTTCACAAATTACGAAAACCCTACGTCAACCATAAATCAATCACTCCAACTCTTGAAATTCTATAATGTCAAAACTGAATTAAATCACCCAAAAAGCATAAAGCACTAACATTAAACCAGGTTAACTTTTTTGATCAACAAAGGTTGTAATAACTAATAAAAAGTTGTTATAACTTATAAGCAAACCTAACCCAACTCAAATTAGTAATTCTCATAACAAATTAAAAGTTTCTACTTTTGTTTACATTGTGCAATCGAAAGTTGAAAGCCTCTCTCTATATAAGATCCAAATTAACTTTCTTCAACACAAATTAATTACACCCCAATTACTAAAACAAGAAAAACATAAATAAACCTAATGATCCCATTCACCGAGATGGATCAAACCCGGTCGGATTACTATTATTTTTATTATTAGTATTAGTATTATTATTATTAATATTATCCGGCCATTGATTCGGATTGAAGGGACTGGACCCGGCTAGGTTTTCGCCGTCTGGGCTCCAAAAACTTGAACTCGGGCCGGCCGAGGAGCTGGCTGAGCCTCTGATGAAGCTTTGGGTCCACGAACCCAAACCCGGCCTAGCCGGGTTAATACTCAAGCTTTGCTGTGATTGAAATATTTGATCATGTTGTTTCATAGATTGAAGGTTTTGCAAAAGCGCCATATTCGCATCATAATGGCCGAAATTCGTCGCGTCGGCGGAAAAAGAATGCATGGTGGCCAAAGATGACAAAAATGCCCCTCCGGTGTAGAAAGAATTACTACTGCTATGATTACCCGTGGAGGGCATGATCGGAGCCCTCAAAGCCTGGCCCGGAATCATCCCGGCCGTCAGGTTCTGATGGGGAGGGGCGGAAAAGGGCTGAGATCTGGCGATCTCGCCGCCGCAGGGGTTGGACGGGGGCGAGGGTTTCGGCCGCTTGCTCTTCCGGCATCCGCCGCCGACGGGGACGTTCCTTAGGGTTCCGCCGTGGGTCCAGTACCTCCGGCAGGCCTTGCAGAAGTAGCGTGGCTGTGACAGGCTGTAGTTGTTGTAGTAGCAGAACTTGGTGTTGGACGAGTCGCAGCGCGGGCATTTCTGGGTCGGCGGCGGCTGCGCCGCCGCCATCTGACTCTCCGGCCGCCTCCGTGGCGGCGGCGGCGGCTGATTTTCGCGGTGCAGCAGATTCTCCCCTGGTCTCCCTTGCTCCATGATTTTATTTTATTTTTTTCTTGTTTCTTTTTTGTTATATACAATAATTTTTTTTAATCTTGCGTAAACCCGCAGCGCTTATATAATGGCTAGTAGTGATAGGATGGGATTATTCAACGCTAGAGATATGTTTGTAATCCGGAGCTGTGTGATGGGATATGATTATGAGAATCAGAGAAAAACACTCAGTGGGAAAAAATTACATGCGGCCGGGTTGATTTCTTCTCCACCTACCCACCTCACAAAAATTAATAAAGTTTTTTTTTTTAATTTTTTTTTGGCGTATATTACAAAAAAAAGGGAAAATAAAATTTATGAAGTGAAATCTTGGTTGCAATCTGTCTCAAAACCAACAAAATCTGCACAGATTTACTGCACAAAGTTGTGAGAATCGGAAAGAGGAGAGAGAAAGTAAAAAAAAGGTAGAGAGAGAAAGAGAAATTTATGGTACAATATAGGCACCACACCACCACTTTTGTTCTTCAGCTCAACAAAAAAAAAAAAGGGGGATAAATAAATCGATTTTTTTTTTTTAAAAAAAATTTGTGTGTTATATATCAATGATCAGAGGTCCAACATAGGCATTAAATTGAAACGCAATAAATTGCATGGATCCATGAAATAATTAACTAACCTCAAAATCGGAATATATATTTGTCACGTAAGAGGAGGGAAATTTGTAGCTAGCTAGGGTTGTACGTATATAGGCGTAGGATATAATATAATATAATATTATGTTATAGGGTGTGGGGTGGACCACGGATTGAAGGTAGGGGACTGGATGTATTGTGCACTGGCATAGACGGCAATCGGCGGCGGCCCCGCCGCGCGGTGGCGGAGTGGTGGTGGTGGCTGTGTCAGCTTTATTGTCTTGGTCTTTTGATAACAAGGCTCTGTGCTTTTTTCTTTACTCTCTCTCTGTCATTCCACTTTCATCTTTCTTTGCGATTCTATTCTATTGTTTCTGACATCAGTTGGAGGGGTCAGTTTGGACTGGGCTATTTTTATTTTTATTTTCTTAAGATGTAGTATTATTTTAAGTGAAACAATTTATTATTCAAATTTATTTTGATCATTCTAATACGTACGTAGCAAATTGAAATTGATAAATTTCATGAACAAGAACATTTACATAATAAATCAGTAATTTTGTTTGTATTAAAATATATAAGCAATGGAATTACCATTTAACCATTGATCTTCCATTTAATTGATATTAACAGCATTGTGAATTACCGTTTGTTATGGCCTTATTACAAAATCTCAACTAAAATCTATGATTAGGCTTGGACTATGCTAAAATACTGAAAACCTCAGTTTTTTATTAATTAACCCTATTAAAAAAAATTCTCGTTAAAATATCAAAATTACCTTTAATTTGAACACCCCACCACCTCCACCACCACTCTCTTCCGCCGCCGGCAATAAAAAAACTGGGATTGAAGAAACTGTATCAACCCACCAACATCAAGACGCTCAGCCACCATCGCCCAAACCTCCCCCATTCCCCGCCACCATTTCCCTAAATCTCCTATCTCTTCCCTCCTGCCGTAGCGCCACCAACCCCGCCGCCCCGCCTTCGAGGCCCACCGTCGAATGCTTCGCCCAGTCCTCGAAAACTTCGGCCAATTCCTCGCCAAGACGTTCGTCCGGCAGGACCACACCGTCTACGCCCATTCCCGATCCAATCACCACTCCGCCTCCCAATCCATCGGCGCCCCCTTCTTCTCCGATCTGCACGACCTCTGCAAACAGCACCGTGACGCCATCATCATCTGTTGAATTAACACCAGAGGATACGAGACTCTGTTGAATTCGGTCGAGAACACATCCAGCGATAACTTCGATTTGTACTCCGATATGAGATTCTGGGCTTGAAGAAACTGTACCAGAGCGGCAATTGAAACAAGCAGGACGCTCACAAAACGACGTGGTGGCGGTGGTGACGACAACGGAGGTGGTGGCGGTGGCGGCGGAAGAGGTTGGTTGTGGAGGTGTAGGGGTGTTTAAAATTAAGGGTAGTTTTGATATTTTAACGAGAAACTTTTTTAATGGGGCTAATTAATAAAAAAAAAAGGTGTGCGTATATCCGCGCCCTTAACTTAAATCCGGACAAATTGAATTTTAGGGCAGAAACCATTCTTAAATTTGCTAAAATTAAAAATTAAGGGGCTGAAATTGAGTAATTGAATTTGAGTGAAATTAATTTTATAAATTGTAGTTGTGAGATTAACTTCGTAGTAACTAAAATTAATTATTTAATATAACTATTTTAATCTTTCATCATTTGTTTTGGTGTCTTACAAATATTAAAATGTGGGATATTTATGACAGTGGCTTATCACGATGGGAGATAATAATTACTCCCTCCGTCCCAAAATTATAGTCATGCGGTTGATTTTACACAGATTAAGAAATGTAGTTTATATAGGTAAGTCATTAATTTAGTTAGTGTTTTACAATTATACCCTTCTTGAATTTATTAATGTCAATTAATACTTATAGAAATCAGTGTTGGAATTGGTATATTTGTTATTGGAATAGTAAGATTTTATATTGTAATCATCAATTTTCAATTTACCATGTAGAAAACTAGTATTTCAAGAATATTAATTAAGGGTATGTGTGGAAATGAAAAATTAATGATATGTTAAATAGTATTTCAAGAATATTAATTAAGGGTATGTGTGGAAATAAAAATTTAATGATATGTTAAATATAGTAATTGGACTATCTTTGTTGGACGGACGAAAATGAAATACTAAATTATCTTTTTGGGACGGAGGAAGTAACAATTGTTATTAATCATACAGTGTGTGCAATATATTGAACTTTTGTGGCACGTTTGAGCAAGGCTCGTTGTGATATATATACTTCAAATGATAGTTAGCACTTAGCAGCACCCATTCATATAAAATTATTACACAAATGATTTATTTGGTCACATAGCTTTATAACACATGAGTATGCACGTCCAGTCTCATTCTGCATTTGATAATAATTCTGATTTCAAATTTTTATTTTTGGTTTAACGAGTTATAATTCTTTGACCAAGGGAAAAAGAACAACATACCATGAGATGAAACTCGTGTGGCCTTCAACTAGGTGAACGGCCATATCAGTCGCATGTGATTTTTTTCATAAAAAGTTAATGTTCTGCGATAAATAATCAGAAACTTCTAAATATTGCAAATCACGGGTCAAAACTATGATAAATAAATTTATCTTGTGGAATCAGAAATATAGTGTTTCTAAATTATAGGAGTTCTAGATTTAAGAAGAAAAAAGGTTTAACTTGAGAATGTTCTACTTTTCTATTCTAATACATGTTTAACCCATGTTATTTAAATAAATGGAATAGCAAAATTAGAACATGAAATTTACTCACGCTGTATTATAATTAATATTATACATACACTAATTTGATTGAGTGTAAGATTTTGTTAGGTTAATATTTTTCTCGATCACCTGATAAACAATAATTTCACGTTTTTCGATATATTTTTCTTAAAATACACACATTTTTCAAAAACATTTCTCCAATCATCTCACAATCAACGACCAAAGAGAGCCTTGCACTCTCTAGTTTGGGTATATTGAACTGTAATTTATATCATTTTATTTTCTAAGTGATTAAAATCTTATATCAATCTAACCATTTGAGGATTCTTGTGACCTAACAATTGATATAATGTGGAAAATAATATTGCCATAATGTTAGTCCTATATCAAATAGTGGAAATTTGGGTTTTTTGTTCAACGTATAATGTTAAATATCAAATTCTGCAACAAAAGTTTGCACATTTAGTTTCCAATTAGGATTTGTTGTCAAACAAAACTAGACGGTTGAACTTGAGTTGTTTAATGGAGATGTGGCACGTGATACTACTCACGTGATCATCAGGGGTACTTTGGGTAGTGTGTGCTTCGTACCGAAAGCTGACGCTGGCTCCGGTTGGGATAGTTAGGGAGGTTACAACTGCTCCGCGATGTTGCCTTTGTCGTGTACTTCAGGTTACAGCCCAATAAATTCTTGCCCGAATTATAATACTCGGGTCATTTCAGGATTGGGCTATCTTACTAGCCCAGGTCTTGGACAACAACTCAGGGTTCATGATTTTGACAAAAATTATAATTTTTTAGAAATTTTCATTTTTTATTTCAAATATATCAAAAATCTACTTCTATTTTTTCTTACAATACTTAAATTATCTTATAAATATTTGGGAAAGTGAACACTCTCATACATGTGTTATGTTTATGTATTGTTTTCGGTTTGTTTTTAAACCTTAATAATTGGGAAAGTGAGCTCTCACAAAACACGTGTTATATATATATGTATTGTTTTAGTTTGTTTCAAATTTATTTTCATACCCTAATAATTGGAAAAGTGAACCATGTCAAAACATGTGTCATGTTTTTGTATTGTTTTCAATTCGTTTCTATAAAAAAAAGTGTTTATCTCTCTCTCTCTCTCTCTCTCTCTCTCTATATATATATATATATATATATATATATATATATATATATATAAAAGAATAAACCATTTGTAAAATGTAGGTCTGGGAAAAAAAATACCCAAATACCGCACTCACCGTTGAAAAAATAATGAATGTACCAAGATTTGCTGTATAGTATGGCACCGATACCGAAATTTTTGGTACGGTAAAACAGTTTTAAAATTTTTGGTATTTTGATATATATCGAATTATTTTACCACCAAGCTATTTTCATGCCCAGCCGACTCTCAACCAAGAATGCCCAAATAGAGTTGGGCCTTGCTCTAGAAAGAATTTTACATCTTAATTCTAGCTTTGATGATTATTGTCGCGGTCAACAACAAAAGACTCATCTCTCTTTTCATCTCGTACAACCGTATCCTTCCAACCCCACTGCTGCCGCCACCGCTCTTATCTCTTATGACAAGTGACGTTATTTTTTATTTTTTGTGATTGTCGATATATTGAATGCAAAGGAGATATCATAGATGCAGGTTTGGAGATAAGAGTATTTCTTTTGTTCTTGTGATTAGTGGTGATGAACTATGTAAAAAATTGGAACTAAAGATCTTGGGTTCTTTTTTGTAAAATAATTACCCTCATATTCTTGTGTTTTTCTTAAAAAAGTCGGTATTTTGGCATATGATGGTTCCTTAACTAGTTCCAGTATACCGAAATATTTGGATATGATATCAGTATATATGTCATCTTTCATATCGAAAGTCTCAATATACCAAAAGTTTCGTATGGTATCAGTATGAATTTTCCATACCGAGAATTTTGGCATGTTGTAGATACGATTGAAAATCTTCGATATATTGTACCGTCCCACCTCTAGTAAGTGCACAACTAACACTAAAGTTCCGAAAGAAAAAAATACCTTAAATAATATTTGACCCATGACAAGGGAACTATTTTCATATATTTTGCCCAAATGATTGATTATTAGAAGACAAACTTCATATTAACCTTGGGTGGTTCCTGTGTGCTTAGTAAAACTAAGAGGAATAAACCATCTACTGAGATATTACATTTTTGTTGCTTACTGACTGACCTTAAACTCTACATTACATCATAATACTGCACCAAAATACCTGTATAAGAACAAAATATCTTTAGTATAACACACTCATGGTGTAATACTCGATCTTGCTTGACTGCAGATTTTAAATGGTGATATTTTCTTCAAAGCAAATGTAAAAATTTGTGAAATGCGAAGCATCAATACAAATATGTTACCTCCAACAAAAAATAAGGAAAAAAAACTTTTTACACCCCAAACTATCACATTTTTCACAACTTACCATATGAACTATTTTTTGTGACAATCCGCCATACGAACTATGCATATTTTGCAATTTACCACCTGAAAGTGGTTATGCATATCTACTACAGGTGTTTTGAGGGTATTTTTGTCATAACCTTTTGTTTTGCATGTAATTATGGTATTTTTTTTCGTATTTTTAATTAGGATTTTGTCTTGTTTACAGTAGTTTTTTGAGTCGAGTTTCGTTAGTTTATTAGGTTATTTTCTCATTTTGTTGTTTTTCGTGTTTCTTTTTGATGTATTACTTAATATGGTTAAATGGGTTCAACTAGTTTGAGGATGGCGTTATTTTGCTAGATTTTAACAAGAAATCGAAAAGAAGGTGAAAATTGGCCCTTGGAACGATCTGGCTCGAACCAAGGCAAGTACGCGCCCGCCCGCCGTACACGCCTGCAAGCACCTACCGAGGCCGCCCGGCCACGCCACGTCGATCGACGCAAACTCTCTTTAGCATCGATGCAAGGTGCGTCGATCGACTCACTGACTCGCTAATGCCAGTCGACGCACCCACCTCCCACATCGATCGATGCTTCGTCGATGCAAGATCGATGCAAACTCTCTGTAGCGTCGATCCAGGCCACGTCGATCGAAGTGCTGACTCGCTAATTCCATCAACCCGACACGCATCGATGCACGCATCGATCGACGCCAACGCTGGAGGGCTATTTTTGGGAAGTGGCTATGATACCGGAAAGTTCAAGAGAAGTAGGAGGTAACACATGGCACTCCTCAACACTCACAACTCTAGGAATCCACCAAAAGAGTTTAGAGCAAAATACAAGAAGATAAATCTTCTAAACAAGTTTAAAAGCTCAAAATATATTTTAATTTCGAAATTGGTTGCMGGAAACATAACAATGGGGTGCCTTTTATAGGCAAGGAKTTGGAACAACCCTCCAAGATGAGTCAAAGATAATAAATAAGACATTACATTTTCTATGGTCTAGAAAAATAAAAATGTTACTCTAATAAAGATAAARAACARGAATCTTGACTAAAGACTAAGTCCTTATCAACTCCCAAAGTGCATGAATGAGTAAGTTCATGAAAACTCATCAAGAGTTGTTCAACCTTCCAAATTCTCGTATGAAAATACTGCACTGCCACATTTCAGTCAAATAGCCATAACTCACTATCGGATTATTATTTTTGAGATACGACTTTTTTATTAGAAACTAAACTCATAGGAATTTCCAATGGTATATAACTTATTTTTTAATTCATTACCAATTAGAACAGTTAAATCCTCAAAGTTTGTAGAGGTGCTGGAAATTCCCGTGTTAGGGTAGCAAGCTTATTTCGGGTCAAACTCGGGAAATTAAGCCTTTAAATCCCAATTTGACCCATTTAAACCCAATTAAACTTAGTGTAAATAGAGGACTTCCTCATTTTTGTAAGACATCTCTCATTCTCCCAACTCTTGCATGAGTTTGGATTTATTTTCTCTCTCTAGTTCTTAGATTTAAATTTCAAGCTTTCCTAGGGTTTGTAAGCTTAAGAAGAATTTAAGTACTCCCTTGATTTTATTTTGTTGCAAGTTCATTCAAGTTTGTATTTCATTTCCTTAATTCAAGTAAACTTTCTTTTAATTTCATGCTTGTTCTTCAATTTTCATGCTTGTTCTTCATTTTATGAATTTTGACTTAGCTCTTAGATTTCTTGTTAGATATTGTGATTTGTCCATGGAATCTAGGTGAGTGACACATCTAGATCATAGATCGAGTCCTTGATCATTTT
>BMAC01000474.1:990454-1013138 GCA_014905375.1 Phtheirospermum japonicum
CTTTGGGTTGTTAATAACAACAAAAAAACATTAGGTGGCGAACCATAAAAATGCGACAAGTACAAGTGGCGAAATATCTTTTCCCCTTTAGATTATTGTTGTTGCTGTTCTGATTATTGAGGGTTTTTTTTTTTACACTCATTTTTCTCCAAATTATTTTCCTCTTTCTTTTTATATGTTTTTTCTACTAAATTTTATTTGGTTACTAACATAGTACTGAATTTGGTCCCTTTTATTTTCAGAGAACTTTGTTCCTATTAAAACTTAAAAGGACGAACTCGACAAAACATAATAGGTACGTATCATCGACATATGTGATACCTTCATGTTTCAGACTGAATTCCCCTGATTCTTTTAAATTTTTTTGCTTTATAAGACAGTAGATTGTGTGTGTTTGCTTCCTTGTTAGAAAAATCAAGAAATCACCAAGTTCCAAATTTACTTTTGCTTGTTGTCACCTTTTTGTCCTTGCTACTTGTTAGAATTCTCAATTTTTATCTTAGGATCTAATAATGAGGATGGTCACCACGTTTGAAACTCTGACCAGTTGATTCTGAAGGTAATTTCTTGATTTTCTTTTCTACTTTGTATTGTTGCCTTCTTTGAGATTTCTCGATTTTCCATTTCATTTTTTTTAAAACCTCAGGATGCATTAAAATCAACTCCGTAGAAAAGTCCCTTAAAATTTGAAGGTAATTTATGCTATGCCCCCTTTTCAAACCCCTTAATTTTATATGGTTCTCTATTTTTTTTAATCCTAGGATCTAATTTCTGTGGCAATTCTGAGGGTAATTTCTGCTTTACCGTTTTAATCTTCGCCAATTCAAATGGTAATTTCTACTCTGCCCCCTTTCCAAACTCCTTTTTAATTCTTATGGGTCTCTCTTTATTTCTTTTAATCCTATGATCTAAATTTTATGGCAACTCCGAAGGTAATTTCTACTTTGCCGTTCATCTTTTTTTTTCATGAACTTTGTTCTGTTTGTTTGTTCCCAAAGAAATCTTCGTCCCTTAGACCATGTTTGCCCTAGCATTCAGAATACAAGATTCGATATTCTGATTACCGAATACTCATTTGTTCTAAGACTCAAAAATTAAATACTCAAACAATAATATCTTAAATTAAATAATTAAATATTACTCATATAATATAATAATACACTACCACCTACTTTCAAACATGATTTGGCATAAATATAATATAATAATATATTATCACCTACTTTTTCAGACATGATTGACATTTACAGTAAAAAAACAAATGATTTTGCCGTTAAGGATGTTCACTCTGATGAGCCTGATGATTCAAAAAAATCTTGGTATGTTAGGTCTGATAAGCCTCTGAAGGTAATTTATGCTTTGCCATTTTTATCATTTTTTTTCTTTATTAAATAAGTTCATTAAAGTACTTTGCTATACTTTGTTCTTCTCTCTCTCTCTCTCTGTTTTTTTTTTTTGGTTTTTCATTGCCTAGAAACTTCTAATTGCACACGAGCTTGTTGGGAGACTCCTTGGATTTGGGTAGTCACTATGAAGGTTAGGGTATTTTAGCCTCTTTGTTATTTTCTCCTTATTTTAGAAGCATTTTTTCATTTTTTGAGCCATGAAGGTACCAAAATAAAATCTCCAAAATTAAAAAATGGGGTCATACTTTCGAAGCGCTTAGGGTGCTGAGCGTTATGTAAATTCTTCGACAAATATGGGAATGTCATAGCTATAGGTGCGCTCGGTTCTGTTCCGAGTTATTGCTTTGCTGTGCATTATTCTAAACTTGAAGAGGCCAAAAGGCTCTTGGCTTTAAAAAACCAATTTCTCGTATTCGTATGATACGGTTGTTATTTAAGTATCTTTTTTTTGGATATTTATTTATTCTAAAACTGAAGTCCTCGGTGGGCTAGCGTGAACTTGGGCATATTTATAGGCCGAAAAGGCTCTTAATTGAGTTTTTTTTTAAATATTTTTCTTGTAAAATTGTAATGTAAAATATTTTTTAAGTACGTTGAATGATTTTGTTAACATTTGATATTGATTAATTTTAATTTTCATGAAATATGAATTAAATTGCAATTGTTTGGTATTTATAGGTTGGGATGAGAATAGGTAAAACAGAATGGACATATAATTCTTTTGTAACTTAGATGTGTTATATTCAAACCGATGTTAATGTTCTCTGTGTCAATGACATCAGTTCCTCAGGAAATCGATGTTATTGCTCAGTATTATTAGATGGAGCTTCATAGCCAAGAAGCGCCACCCGCTTATGTTTTTGGTGGCGCTTCATAGTTAAGAAGCGTCACCTGCTTATGTTTTTGGTGGCGCTTCATAGCTAAGAGGCACCACCCGCTTCAGTTTTTGGTAGCGCTTATAGCTAACAAGCGCCACTCGCTTTTGTTTTTGGTGGTGCTTATAACTAACAATCGCTACCTGCTTCAATTTTTGTGGCGCTTCCAACTGAATTTAACCATTTTTGGTGATGCTTCGAACCTGAGGCGCCACCCATCGTTATTTTTAGTGGCGGTTTGAACCGCCACCCGTATTGATTTGACCTTAAGTGTCACCCGGATTAGTGGCGGTCCAAAGCACCACCCATGACTATTTTAAAGCACCACCAATTAGTTTTCTGCACTAGTGGTAGGATGTAATAAGGATATTGATCGGTCAATCAGAGAGATCGCTTCTTGTAAGAACAAAGGCCATAATATAGTCCTCCGCAAATAAATATTCCTCAATATTAGTTAGCCAAAATATTTAACAATCACATCAAGAAAAGTAACAAACAAGATTATGAGAAAAATGAGCAAATCCAAATACTATGATAAGAGCAGTAAGGTAATAAAAAAAATACACTAGTGATTGTGAGCAGCATCATGGTTGAGAAGGTTAAACTCCAGAGAGAGTATCCCTTGTCAGATCACCACTCATGAGAATAGAGGCAACATTGTTCAATTCATCATGGAATGAATAAATATCATAAAAAACATTAATCACATGTTGATTACCAAAAAACACCTTACCATAACGTTCAGACCCAAACTTCTAGGAAAAAAAATAAGAAGGTTTGCATGAGATTCAAGTTTAATAAGAAATATATGTCACTATGTGAATAGACCCTTGGTGAATGAGATTCCAGGATTTAAATAGAGAGGTTAGACAGAATTAAACAAAAAAGAACACAAGCCCTAAGAAGCATGAGAAATTGAACCAGTTAGAGCCATAGCTTTACTGAAGAATAAGGCTGCGTGTGACCCTTCAATAAGAAAAAATAACTTTCACAAATAACCCCCATAAAATATTCTCCAAAAATAACTTCTTACATTCCTTATGCCAGCGAAAGCATCGATAACCATCTAACAGGACAAATATAAAGAAGATTGAGTTATTTATGGATAAGACCCAAAAGAGAATTAACCAAGAATAATTTATATTTCTTCCCATAAAGAAGTCACCTTAACAATGAAATTTCCTTGAGAACTTCGTATGCAATATGCCTCAAATAAGATAAAAAGAAATAATACTGATTCGTACATTTTTGTTACGAATCTGTACATAATTGAGTCTTATTTTAGTCTTTTTATTTTATTTTTTTGGGATAAGAATGAGTTGAATTGCATCATTTTGCGTTTTTCGTCTCTTTACTTAATTTTTCAACTTATTGATCAATAATTGGTCCAAACGAGAATAATTCTGTGATTTTCTCATACAGCTAGAGTGTCCGGTGGATTCAAAGCACGAAGACTGAAGGAGAGACGCTCACAAGTAGCCCAAAAGGACACACACCGATCGGACAACTCATGTATCCGATCGGTGCAACTGTTAACGTGCACACCGACTGGGAAAGCTGGCGCACCGAGTGGACCCGAGTATAGTAGCTTTCGTCCGATCGGACAAGGCGTCTGACCGGTCGGACAAGAGCGTTACGAATGCAGATTTCTGGGAATTTTCAGTTACGAAATGGCTGAAAATGTGTTTAAAACTGCAGAGGCAGCTAGGGTTAGAGATATTCAGTCTCGGAGGCTGGAAGAAAGGAGGAGATACACAAAGAACACTCAAAGGTTGAGAGATTTGACACATCTCTCATACCTCTAGATAAATTTGTGCAACGCCGTATCAAGGTTCCGATCACAGTAATTTCCGTTCGTGGCTAAGGTTCTGGGTTCGTGAAAAGACCGAGGATTCTACGCGTTTAATTCGGAGTGTTTTGTGGTTCGTCATCATCACTCGTTGAACCTAGTTCGACGACTAGTAATCTCTGAACTCGTATTCTTAATCTTTCTTAGAGTCGATTGGTTTGATTTTGATCATGAACAATTGATGATTTGATTAGATAATGTCTTGTTGGATAGATGTTCAAGTGTTGGTGATTTGGAATAATAACTTTGAGTCTTTGGGAATTATGTTATTATATTTGATATTGTTAGTACTAAGGTGAACGATTATTTCGGATATTCTGTGTGTTAACTTATTGAAGGGTGGATTTTATGTATTTGCGTTTGTTATCCATTGATGTTATTCTATATGTTGAATCATTAGGATTGTTATAGCTGAAGCGTTTTCATGTTTATGGTAGTTGGTCTAATTGGGAAAAACTCTTGCTCGGTTAAACACCTTTTCGCTATTTTAATCTCTTGTCGAGAGGTTGACACCCTCGAGACAAGGAGTTCTCATTTTACTTAGCAAAACTGAATCTTTTCAAAAACCCCATTTGACCGTGTGTTTTTAGATAGAATTGTTATATTAGTATAATAAACATCGTTAAATCCAATTCCCATTCCTCGAGAGATCGACCCGAGTTGACTCATCAGTCTACAAGTGACCCCGTTCTCTTGCGGGCAAACTTAAACCCTTTCAAACGTAGACGCGTATTTGTTAACCGGAATTTAATTTTGAAAGGAACACAAAAGTTCGGCTCAAAATTTGGCGCCGTTGTCGGGGACTGGTAAAGGTGTTAAAGATGTTTATTTGTGTTATTGCTTATAAGTCGTAAATTGTATAATGTTTATTGTTTGCCTCTCGATGCGGTGATTGTTTGTTGTTGATGCAAGGTCGACGAAGCCTTAGAGGAGAATTGACCCCATTCATCAATAGCATCGAACGCGTGTTGAGATCAAGACAACTATTTCCTTCGACCGAAGGGAATCTTTTGGAAGAAAGTTCATCCAACATGGCAGAGAATCTACCTCTTGGAGGACAAGGAGGAGCGAATGGTGGACGAGGGAGGGGACGAAACACCCAAACCCCTCCTCGTGATTATCCATATGGAGTGCTACCCATTGACGATGTGCACGTACAAGAACAAATGGATTATAACGAGACGAAGAGAAAATAAATCCACCTCTACTCCAAAATGAAGAACCAAGAGAACCAAACCAAGCGAACAACAGAGAACAACAACCGAGGTGCGATCATCAAATCATGATGCAAGAGAACCCTACTTACCAACAACCTCCTCAACGATTTCGGAACCGAGAAGAGGCTCGAGCTTACAACAATCGAGCAAATAGAGAGTTCGAGCATAACAATGGTGGTCATGGCGGGCCCGAGCCCCAAAACAACCAATGAAACCATCAAAGGTATGCCAACTTTGAACGAGAACGGAACCAAAATCAAAATCGGAGGGAGGGACATCCGTTCAACGCTTGGAAAAGGGAGAACTTTCGGAACGATGGATATGATGATCGTGGAAATTACGAGGAGGAGCGAGATTATGGGTATTACAAAGAGTATGTGGAGGAAAGAAACTATGGCGCACGAGCTAACTTCAGAGGAAGGAGAGAGCGCCGATACCCTAATGAATGCCGTCAAGGAGATCTCCTTTTCCCAACGATTGGATCGTACAGTAGTGCAATAGTCTTAGGCCCCGCGGCAAGAGACTATGATTTGAAGGCGAGCAGTGTAAATCAACTTCTTACCTTTCACGGCATACTCAATGAAGATCCATTGAATTTCATTCGAGAATTCTACCTCGTGGTGGGCAGAATTCCGCATCTTGGACTGCATGAGGATCAATTGAGGATGAAATGTTTTCCTACAACTCTGAAGGACAAAGTGAAGCATTGGCTTTTGTCGTTGCAACCCAAATCCTTAACTAATTGGGAGATGGTGTATAAGAAGTTTGTGAGTAGGTTCTACTCCGCTCAAACAACTGCTAAATTGAGAAGAGAGATTACAAACTTCGAACAAATGGAGGGAGAATCGTTCTACGAAGCTTGGGAGCGATATAAAGAGCTGTTACAAAAATGTCCACACCACAATAATAGCGCCGAGATGGTGAATAATTACTTCCATGAAGGGTTATTTCCGGTCTACAAACAGCAAGTGGAGGTGAAGGCCAGAGATTTTGGAGAATTAACTGCCACGGAGGCTTGGGACTTATTCGAGCACATGAGCAAAAAATCGCAGCAAACGAGTTTCCGACCGAGTAAATACAAAGTCCCGACAATCCAAATCGAGGAACTAACAAAGCAAGTCACACTATTAACAAGCAAGATGAAGGGGGAGGAGGAACCTTCGACACCTCCGCCTAAGATGTGCGAAAGATGTGGGGCAGTGGGACATGAAATGGATACTTGTAATGTGGTATTTGACGACGAAGAGGAAGGGGAGGTTAATGCATCCAAAACTATCAACCCAATGATAAGTATGGGAAGAAGTTTACCGGGCAGTATAACTCAAGTTCAAGCTACGTTCCAAAGAGCTCAAACTACATGCCCAATTCTAAATCCTCGGAACCACGACAATTTCCGAATAAGATCCAAGGAGAACCGAGTGGCCAAAACTCTTATCAAAATAAGGTGCAAGGCAACTATTCTCAATACCCTCCGAAAAAATATCAGGCACCACAACAACAATATCAACAAGCACCACAACCGCAATACCAACAGGCACATCAACAACAATTTCAGCAAGTTCCACCACAACAGCAAATGCCACTCCTGATTAACCCCGACGACAATCTAAGATTGTGGCGTCAACAACTAGAGCACGAGACTCTATGTAATCGGGAGGAAACACTTCGTACAATCGAGGAAGGCAAGCGGACAAGGAAGCAACTGGAGAAGCTAGAGATGATGATAGGGCAACTCTCGGCTTCTATGGTAAAAATGACGAGTGATCCGGGAAATCTACCTAGACAACCCGAGCAATCAATGGCGGTGCGTGTATTGCGAGGTGGGAAGCAAGTCGATAACGGAGTACAAGAAGCCGAGAAGGAAGACTCCAAAGACGAGCAGACAATGGATACACAAGATGAACAAGAGTCAAGTGCAAATGGTGAAGGAGGAACATTGGGTGAAATTCACAAATCAAGTAATCCATATGTTCCAGGATCATTGAAGGGAACCTTTCAACCGAAACGTGCCGAAGCAGATCAGAAAGACGCAGCCAAGGACCTGACCGATCGACTACCAAGATGATCGGTCGGACTGGAGTCCAGAAGGTTTTGACCGATTGAACTGAGAATCAAACCGATCGGACTGGAGCCCAGAAAGTTTTGCTCGACCACACCAACCCAGGGTTCGATCGGAGTAGAGGACAGGAGGTTTCTACCGATCGGACAAATAAGACTGACCGGTCGGACAAGAGAGCTGAAGAGGAACAAAGACCACAACGTGTAATAAAGGACGCCATACCGTTTCCCAATCACCTCAAACCAGCAAGAGAAAGCAAAAAGTTCATGGAACTTTATAATATGCTGAAGGACGTGAACGTAAACCTCCCACTTTTCGATGTGGTCAAAGCCATGCCGGCTTACGTAGATTTTTTTAAGGAACTTGCGTCAAAGGAGAGGAAAATGGAAGGAAATGAACGGATGATTTTATCCAAGGAAGTGAGCACAATTTTCCACCAAATGCTGCCACCGAAAACAAAAGATCCAGGGAGTTTTTGCATCACAATCACCCTTGGAGATGGGCAAAGAGCGCGTGGAATGATTGACTTAGGGGCGGGAATCAATTTGATGCCCTTTGCCCTGTACAAACAATTCAACCTTGGGAGAATGAAGCCAACGAGCTTATGGCTTCAATTGGCTGATCGTTCATTACGATTGGGAGTGATCGAGGACGTTCTAGTGGAGGTTGGATCCTTAGTAGTCCCCGTGGACTTTGTAATACTTGATGTCGGAGAAGTGGATGCGGCAAGCAAGGAGCACACTATTCTATTGGGCAGACCTTTCATGGCAACATCGCACACGTTGATCGATGTGGGAAGAGGAAAGATGACACTCTCTGTACTAGGGGAATCAGTGACGTTCTCACTCAAAGATATACAAAATATTCCATCACCAATGATTGGTCCCGATTGCTCTTACCTTGATTCGGTGGACCAATGTGTGAGCGAATTATTTGGTGTTTTACCAGTCGAGAATGATGACGCCGAGGACGACGGTTTTGATTAAAACACGGAGGGGGTGGTCACTCTTTTCAAGATTAATGAGGCATCCATGATCAAGCAAACCATTGGGCCCACCTTGGAGCCCAAGCTGGAACTCAAACCGCTTCCAAGCCATCTGAAGTACGTATTTCTTGAGTCGAACGAGAGGAAGCCCGTAATTATATTTGCGGAGTTGGCGGAACATGAAGAAAGAGAAATCATCGAGGTTCTTAAAAAGTACAAGCAAGCGATAGGATGGAGTATCGATGATATCAAGGGGATAAGTCCGGTCACATGCATGCACCAGATCGATCTTGAAGAAGGAGCGAAACCGATACGAGAGGGACAACGACGTTTAAACCCTACACTCAAAGAGGTGGTCAAGAAGGAGATTTTCAAACTAATCGAAGAAGGGATCATATATGTTGTCTCCGATAGCGAGTAGGTTAGCCCGGTACACGTTGTTCCAAAGAAATGGGGCATCACAATAGTGGAGAATGAAAAGAGAGAAATCTTCCCAACACGCTTAACCACCGGGTGGCGGATGTGCATTGACTACCGCAAGCTCAATGCAGCGATGAGGAAGGACCATTTCCCACTCCCATTCATGGACCAATTGCTCAATAAACTAGCAGGGTATGAGTACTATTGCTTTTTAGATGGTCTTTCTGGCTACTACCAAATCGCAATCGCTCTGGAGGATCAGAAAAAGACCACATTCACCGATGATTTTCTCGAAGTCTTTATGGATGACTTCTCGGTATTTGGCTCTTCCTTCTCTCATTGCCTAAATAATTTAACAAAAGTACTTGAGCGCGTGTTGAATCTTACTTGACCTTGAGTTGGGAGAAGTCGAATTTCATAGTGAAAAGTGGTATTGTATTGGGACATGTGGTGTCGAGCAAGGGTTTGGAAGTTGATAAAGCAAAAATAACGTCATTGAAACTCTTCCACCCCCGAAGGATGTTAAAGGAGTCAGGAGCTTTTTGGGACATGCGGGTTTTTACAGACGTTTCATTAAAGACTTTTCAAAAATCTGTCGCCCGTTATGCAAGTTGCTTTGGTAAGGATGTGCCTTTCGAATCCAATAGCGAGTGTCTTAGTGCCTTTAACATCTTGAAAGAAAAATTGGCACGAGAACCAGTGGTAGTAGCACCGGATTGGTCTCTTCCTTTCGAGGTTATGTGTGATGCTTCGAATGAGGCAGTTGGGGCAGTTTTGGGCCAACGAGTAGATAAATTGCTGAGGGTCGTTTACTATGCTAGCTATATGTTGAATAGCGCCCAACGCAACTACACTACTACAGAACGAGAGCTATTCGCGGTTGTGTTCTCACTGGATAAGTTCCATTCTTACATCATCGGTTCCAAAGTCATCGTACACACTGATCATGCAACACTTCTTCATTTATTCGGCAAAATGCAAAGCAAGCCGCGATTGATTCGTTGGATTCTTCTCTTGTAAGAATTCGACATCGAAAATAAAGACAGAAAAGGGAGCGAGAATGTAGTTGCTGATCACCTGTCCCGTATGATAGTGGAAGGAGAGCCAAATAAAGTCGAGTTTGTGGATGATGTGTTCCCTTAAGAAAGCGCACATGCCGTCGAAGAAATAAACGAACCATGGTATGCTGATTTTGTGAACTTTCTTGCTTGTAAGATTATCCCTAACCATCTTTCTTCGCAAGAAAGAAAGAGATTTTTGTTTAAATGCAGGAGTTTCTTTTGGGACGATCCTTATCTCTACAAACGTTGCAAGGATGGGCTCTTTAGGAGATGCATACCGGATGAAGAGAAGATAGGCGTGCTAAGATTTTGTCATGATGAGGGAGAACACTTTGGAAGCCAGAAAACGGCCTTCAAAGTCCTCCAAGTCGGATTTTACTGGCCCTCACTTTTCGCCGACGCATTTCAATACTGCAAAACATGCGATAGGTGCCAACGTTCAGGAGCAATAGGGAGGAAGGACGAGATGCCCTTGGTGCCCAATCAAGTGATCGAGATCTTTGATATTTGGGGCATCGACTTCATGGGACCTTTTCCAAGGAGTGGAGAGTACGAGTACATACTTGTAGGAGTCAATTACGTGTCAAAACGGGTGGAAGCAATTCCCACAAGGAGAGCTAACTCCGAGATCGTCCTCAAATACATTCAGAAGAACATCTTTAGCCGATTGGGAATGCCAAGAGCGATTATAAGCAACGGGGGGAGCCACTTCTGCAATAGGGCCTTTAATCGACTGCTGAGCAAGTACGGGGTGCATCACAAGGTGGCAACCCCTTATCATCCACAAACCTCAGGACAAGTAGAGACGAGCAACCGGCAGATCAAGGGTGTCTTAGAAAAAACCGTCAAACCGAACCGTAAGGATTGGGCATCGAAGCTAATTGATGCACTGTGGGCTTACCGTACAGCCTACAAAACGGTGTTGGGCATGAGCCCATTTCGGTTGGTTTATGGAAAATCATGCCACCTACCCGTCGAATTGGAGCATCGAGCGGAGTGGGCAATTCAGACATTGAACCTTGATTTGGATGAGGCCGGAGGGTATAGGAAGCTTGAGCTAAGCGAACTGGAAGAGATTCGCAATGACTCATATGAAACAACATGGACGAGCAAACGGGAAATGAAGGAAGCACATGACAAAAAACTCGTCCCCAAAAGCTTGGAAGTCGGTAAGTTAGCTTTGCTCTTTAACTCTCACTTCAAACTATTCCCTGGGAAATTGAGATCAAAATGGAGCGTTCCGTTCTTGATTACAGACATAAACGAATATGGAGCCGTGACTTTGCTTGATGAAAAGAGCAACTCCACTTTCCAAGTCAATGGCCATCGTGTGAAAATGTATCATGGGGGACCTATCTCGCAGAAAGATCACGAAGTGGTGATTCTCAATGATCCACCTCAAGAAAGTTGACGCACGTCTGAGGTATCGTCAAGCATAAGACGTTAAACGTTGCACTTCTTGGGAGGTAACCCAAGATCTTCTTGTATATTTTTCTACTTAAGTGTATATATTTTTATTTATTCGTTGGGTAGATTATTTGGCAGGTGCCACTGCTGGTTGAATGTGCGAATTTCGAATTTCCAGAACTGACCGGTCGGTGACCTAGTGTCAACCGGTCGGACAACTCCAAGTATGTGTGTCCAATCGGAAAAGCATTGCCACCGATCGGACGGTCCGTACGGAAGACTATTTCAGGAAGGTATTTATCATGAAAGGGAGGCCAAGTGGGTAAGATATTCTGACAATATCTTTTAAGGTAAGGAGGATCTTTATTTTGGGAGGATTATTTTATTTTGATTGAGTGTATATCTTCTTTCCCCTCCTCTTGTTTTAATTTGATTCTGAGAATCCTCTAACCTACCTCTTCAAATCCTATATAAACCAACATCCCTGGACTCTTATTCCCACACCAAAATTTCCTTCTCCTCTTTCATCTCTGCAAGCATCAACCGAGACCACATGAATCACCACAACAACAACGCTTATGGGTGGGTGTCAAGGAAAAAGCACGAAGACATGATCGAAAAACTTGAAGAAGAGGCGGAGGAATATCGCCAACAAATCCATAAGCTCCAACGCTCTGGTGAATAAACTTTTTTTTTCTATTTCTTTCCATTCATATGAATGCAATTTTCTCAATCTTGGTGTTCTCAATTTAGATTAGGGAAAAAAACTATTTGCCACCTCTACTTGTCGCGTTTTTATGGTTTACCACCTAATGTTTTTTTTTGTTGTTGTTGTTATTAACTACCCAAAATATGCGGGTTTTGCTCTTTGCAACCTTCAGGCTATTTTTTATTCAAAAAATGGTCGGATCGAATCACGTAAATCTCATGCCTCATAAATAATTATTATGTTTAGCAATGTTTTCATTTTTTTAGAATGAGGCATGAGGTTTACGTGCTTCGATCCGACCATTTTTTGAATGAAAAATAGCCTGAAGGTTGCAAAGAGCAAAACCCACATACTTTGGGTTGTTAATAACAACAAAAAAATATTAGGTGGCGAACCATAAAAATGCGACAAGTACAAGTGGCGAAATATCGTTTCCCCTTTAGATTATTGTTGTTGCTGTTCTGATTATTGAGGTTTTTTTTTTTACACTCATTTTTCTCCAAATTATTTTCCTCTTTCTTTTTATATGTTTTTTCTACTAAATTTTATTTGGTTACTAACATAGTACTGAATTTGGTCCCTTTTATTTTCAGAGAACTTTGTTCCTATTAAAACTTAAAAGGACGAACTAGACAAAACATAATAGGTACGTATCATCGACATATGTGATACCTTCATGTTTCAGACTGAATTCCCCTGATTTTTTTATATTTTTTTTGCTTTATAAGACAGTAGATTGTGTGTGTTTGCTTCCTTGTTAGAAAAATCAAGAAATCACCAAGTTCCAAATTTACTTTTGCTTGTTGTCACCTTTTTGTCCTTGCTACTTGTTAGAATTCTCAATTTTTATCTTAGGATCTAATAATGAGGATGGTCACCACGTTTGAAACTCTGACCAGTTGATTCTGAAGGTAATTTCTTGATTTTCTTTTCTACTTTGTATTGTTGCCTTCTTTGAGATTTCTCGATTTTCCATTTCATTTTTTTTAAAACCTCAGGATGCATTAAAATCAACTCCTTAGAAAAGTCCCTTAAAATTTGAAGGTAATTTATGCTATGCCCCCTTTTCAAACCCCTTAATTTTATATGGTTCTCTATTTTTTTTAATCCTAGGATCTAATTTCTGTGGCAATTCTGAGGGTAATTTCTGCTTTACCGTTTTAATCTTCGCCAATTCAAATGGTAATTTCTACTCTGCCCCCTTTCCAAACTCCTTTTTTAATTCTTATGGGTCTCTCTTTATTTCTTTTAATCCTATGATCTAAATTTTATGGCAACTCCGAAGGTAATTTCTACTTTGCCGTTCATCTTTTTTTTTCATGAACTTTGTTCTGTTTGTTTGTTCCCAAAGAAATCTTCGTCCCTTAGACCATGTTTGCCCTAGCATTCAGAATACAAGATTCGATATTCTGATTACCGAATACTCATTTGTTCTAAGACTCAAAAATTAAATACTCAAACAATAATATCTTACAATTAAATAATTAAATATTACTCATATAATATAATAATACACTACCACCTACTTTTCAAACATGATTTGGCATCAAATATAATATAATAATATATTATCACCTACTTTTCAGACATGATTTGACATTTACAGTAAAAAAACAAATGATTTTGCCGTTAAGGATGTTCACTCTGATGAGCCTGATGATTCAAAAAAAATCTTGGTATGTTAGGTCTGATAAGCCTCTGAAGGTAATTTATGCTTTGCCATTTTTATCATTTTTTTTCTTTATTAAATAAGTTCATTAAAGTACTTTGCTATACTTTGTTCTTCTCTCTCTCTCTCTGTTTTTTTTTTTGGTTTTTTCATTGCCTAGAAACTTCTAATTGCACACGAGCTTGTTGGGAGASTCCTTTGGATTTGGGTAGTCACTATGAAGGTTAGGGTATTTTAGCCTCTTTGTTATTTTCTCCTTATTTTAGAAGGCATTTTTTCATTTTTTTGAGCCATGAAGGTACCAAAATAAAATCTCCAAAATTAAAAATGGGGTCATACTTTCGAAGCGCTTAGGGTGCTGAGCGTTATGTAAATTCTTCGACAAATATGGGAATGTCATAGCTATAGGTGCGCTCGGTTCTGTTCCGAATTATTGCTTTGCTATGCATTATTCAAAACTTGAAGAGGCCAAAAAGGCTCTTGGCTTTAAAAAATCCAGTTTCTCGTATTCGTATGATACGGTTGTTATTTAAGTATCTATTTTTTGGATATTTATTTATTCTGAAACTGAAGTCCTCGGTGGGCTAGCGTGAACTTGGGCATATTTATAGGCCGAAAAGGCTCTTAATTGAGTTTTTTTTAAAATATTTTTCTTGTAAAATTGTAATGTAAAATATTTTTTAAGTACGTTGAATGKTTTTGTTAACATTTGATATTGATTAATTTTAATTTTCATGAAATATGAATTAAATTGTAATTGTTTGGTATTTATAGGTTGGGATGAGGATAGGTAAAACAGAATGGACATATAATTCTTTTGTAATTTAGATGGGTTATAACCAAACCGATGTTAATGTTCTCTGTGTCAATGACATCAGTTCCTCAAGAATCGATGTTATTGCTCAGTATTATTAGATGGAGCTTCATAGCCAAGAAGCGCCACCCGCTTATGTTTTTGGTGGCGCTTCATAGTTAAGAAGCGTCACCRGCTTATGTTTTTGGTGGCGCTTCATAGCTAAGAYGCACCACCCGCTTCAYTTTTTYGTAYCGCTTATAGCTAACAAGCGCCACTCGCTTTTGTTTTTGGTGGTGCTTATAACTAACAATCGCRACCTSCTTCAATTTTTGTGGCGCTTCCAACRGAATTTAACCATTTTTGGTGATGCTTCGAACCTGAGGCGCCACCCATCGTTATTTWTAGTGGCGGTTTGAACCGCCACCCGTATTGATTTGACCTTAAGTGTCACCCYGATTAGTGGCGGTCCAAAGCACCACCKATGACTATTTTAAAGCACCACCAATRAGTTTTCTGCACTAGTGGTAGGATGTWATKAGGATATTGATCGGTCAATCAGAGAGATCGCTTCTTGTAAGAACAAAGMCCATAATATAGTCCTCCGCAAATAAATATTCCTCAATATTAGTTAGCCKAAAARATTTAACAATCACATCAAGAAAAGTAACAAACAAGATTATGAMAAAAATGAGCAAATCCAAATACTWTGATAAGAGCAGTAAGGTAATAAAAAAAATACACTAGTGATTGTGAGAACAAGAACTTTCAATATAGACTTGATTATCCCAACAATTAAGGTTTTGAAAAGTCTCAAAAATATTAGKAGCCTATTGAGAGTAAAATGAGGATAAGAAATATTACCGATATCATAAGACTCAYCATCGTCCTCATTTTTATGAACAAGATAAAACCCCATAGACAGGGGCTAAAGATGTAGACTCTGGAGTTAGGACAGTGGATTCAGTCTAAGACCCAAAATCTGCTTCTCATATTGTAGGTCTAGTAAGAAGCGGTGGCCAATGTCTCTTTTGTTGATGGAATAACGGGTAGAAGGATGCGAATAGCAGCATCATGGTTGAGAAGGTTAAACTCCAGAGAGAGTATCCCTTGTCAGATCACCACTCATGAGAATAGAGGCAACATTGTTCAATTCATCATGATATGAATAAATATCATAAAAAAACATTAATCACATGTTGATTACCAAAAAACACCTTACCATAACGTTCAGACCCAAACTTCTAGGAAAAAAAACAAGAAGGTTCGCATGAGATTCAAGTTCAATAAGAAATATCTGTCACTATGTGAATAGACCCTTGGTGAATGAAATTCCAGGATTTAAATAGAGAGGTTAGACAGAATTAAACAAAAAAGCACACAAGCCCCAAGAAGCATGAGGAATTGAACCAGTTAGAGCCATAGCTTTACAGAAGAATAAGGCTGCGTGTGACCCTTCAAAAAGAAAAAATAACTTTCACAAATAACCCCCATAAAATATTCTCCAAAAATAACTTCCTACATTCCTTATGCCAGCGAAAGCATCGATAACCATCCAACAGGAGAAATATAAAGAAGATTGAGTTATTTATGGATAAGAACCAAAAGAGAATTAACCAAGAATAATTTATATTTCTTCCCATAAAGAAGTAACCTTAACAATGAAATTTCCTTGAGAACTTCGTATGCAATATGCCTCAAATAAACTAAAAAGAAATAATACTGATTCATACGTTTTTGTTACGAATCTGTACATAATTGAGACTTATTTTAGTCTTTTTATTTTCTTTTTTTCGGGATAAGAATGAGTTGAATTGCATCATTTTGCGTTTTTCATCTCTTTACTTAATTTTCCGACTTATTGATCAATAATTGGTCCAAACGAGAATAATTCTGTGATTTTCTCATACAGCTAGAGTGTCCGGTGGACTCAAAGCACGAAGATTGAAGGAGAGACACTCACAAGTAGCCCAGAAGGACACACACCGATCGGACAACTCATGTATCCGATCGGTGCAACTGTTAACGTGCACACCGACCGGGAAAGATGGCGCACCGAGCGGACCCGGGTATAGTAGCTTTCGTTCGATCGGACAAGGCGTCTGACCGGTCGGACAAGAGCGTTATGAATGCAGATTTCTGGGAATTTTCAGTTACGAAACGGCTAAAAATGTGTTTAAAACTGCAGAGGCAGCTAGGGCTAGAGATATTCAGTCTCGGAGGCTGGAAGAAAGGAGGAGATACACAAAGAACACTCAAAGGTTGAGAGATTTGACACATCTCTTATACCTCTAGATAAATTTGTGCAACGCCGTATCAAGGTTCCGATCGCAGCAATTTCTGTTCGTGGCTAAGGTTCTGGGTTCGTGACAAGCCCGAGGATTCTACACGTTTAATTCGGAGTGTTTTGTAGTTCGTCATCACACTCGTTGAACCTAGTTCGACGACTAGTAATCTCTGAACTCGTATTCTTAATCATTCTTAGAGTAGATTGGTTTGATTTTGATCATGAACAATTGATGATTTGGTTAGATAATGTCTTGTTGGATAGATGTTCAAGTGTTGGTGATTTGGAATAATAACTTTGAGTCTTTGGGAATTATGTTATTATATTTGATATTGTTAGTACTAAGGTGAACGATTACTTTGGATATTCTGTGTGTTAGCTTATTGAATGGTGGATTTTATGTATTTGCGTTTGTTATCCGTTGATGTTATTCTATATGTTGAATCATTAGGATTGTTATAGCTGAAGCGTTTTCATGTTTATGGTAGTTGGTCTAATTGGGAAAAACTCTTGCTCGGTTAAACACCTTTTCGCTATTTTAATCTCTTGTCGAGAGGTTGACACCCTCGAGACAAGGAGTTCTCATTTTACTTAGCAAAACTGAATCTTTTCAAAAACCCCATTTGACCGTGTGTTTTTAGATAGAATTGTGATATTAGTATAATAAACATCGTTAAATCCGATTCCCATTCCTCGAGATATCGACCCGAGTTGACTCATCAGTCTACAAGTGACCCCATTCTCTTGCGGGCGAACTTAAACCCTTTCAAATGTAGATGCATATTTGTTAACCGGAATTTAATTTTTAAAGGAACACAAAAGTTCGGCTCAAATACTAAAAATGCATTACTTACTATCTAAGTGTAAATGTTAGTAATCTTCAATTGTTCAAAAAGTGTCACCACAGGCCATGGAATCCAGAATGTTCCATCAAGTATAGCAAACTCCAATTTTTATTTAATTAGTAACCAAGGTAGTTTACCAACAAAAATACACCTTGTACCTCCATTTTCAAACGTATTACATATTGTCATTATGTACCAACTAAACACCATTTGGAGGCAACCCTCTGACTTAATCCTACCATGAGAATTCAAACATCAATACCACTTCTTATTATGCTCATATCCGTTATGAAGCCGAGAATCTAACCTCTCATTAGTCGTACCAAAATTACACATCGAGTTTCATTAAGTGTACATCCGCTGCAGTGGAAGGCTAACCTGTGATAATATGATGTGATTAAAATAATTTAAAATATCTTCACACATAGTTTTGTTAGGTGTGCAACCGTAGTAGTGTTGGAAGATAATCTAGTGAAAAAATGGTGTGTTGATAAAAAACAAAATCTCCCAAATAGTTTCATTAGGTGCACAACATTTTAGATGGAGGACTACCTGTGACAAAAAGAGGTTTAGATTTGTGGAGCAAAAAAAATTTTTTACAATCAATCCATATGCATCATTATCTGGTCGAAAAGTATTGTTCGAATAAAGCATATATGTAGCTTTTACATTTCACATTTTTTATTTGCAAGTAGCTCTTATCATACTGACAACCTTCACACTATAACCTTTTGAAATGATAGCTCTTTTTTGAAAGAAAATGGAGTTTTGTGGTATATTGTTGGAGAACTAAGAATATCCAGGCACATAGTTTAACTATTCGAACAACCAAATACAAGAGGGAGAAATAAAAAGACTAAATAAAAAAATGCCTAATGCGAAACCTCTACTGGTTGATATTTTATTTACAGTATTATGTGATGCAAACCCATACTGATTTTCTCAAGGAAATAAATATTTAGCATAAAGAGGTTTGGTAAAAATATCAACAATTTGGTTTTCAGTTTGAGCATGTTTGTTTCTAAAATGTTGGACGAGGTTTCTAGAAATATTTACGGCACTGAAGTTTTCACAATACAATAGTGCAGTTCGAACATCAATGTTGTATTCAGCCATTATCCAAGACATTGAGAACCTACCTGTTCTTATGTATTTAGATTCTCGTGTGAACATGGAAACACTAATTTGTGTTTTTCTAAGCCACAACATCATTTTATTACCTATGTAAAAGCACCCTACTTTTTGGATCATCAATATCCCCAAACCAGTCGGCATCACAAAACCCTACAAGATTGGAATTAGTCTCAGTAGTATGGTAAAATTTGAGATATGTTGTTTCACCAATACAACGAATGATCCTCTTGACAACCTCAAGATGAGATTCTTTAGGATTTTATTGATACCTAGTACACATCCCAACACTATAACAAAGGTTAGTTCTACTTGAAAATAAGTATAATAACATAACAATCAAACATCGATGTAAACTCGAGTCTGGTGGACCAGTATCATCTCGAGATTAATGGACACTTGTACTCAACAGAGGGTCATACAGATGTGGCTCCAAAGACGATATCATCGACACAGACTTGTGTAATGATGAAGGATCTCTTTGAGTATTCTCTTGTTGCTCATTCTTAGTTCAAACTATTGAGATATCTTCACTTTCTGGTCTAAAGAGGCCAGATAAGCCATCATCACCATCATTCTATTCAGCAACTATACTTGTTCGAATAGTGAAATCATCAAAAATAAGATTTATTAATTATAGGACAATTTGGTGCATAGATTGTATATACGATCATCACGTGAGCTATATGAATATGCCAAAAGCAATATCACATTGCTTCTTATCTCTAAAATACCAAGAAGGATCGTTGAGGATATAACACGTGCAACCAGAAATGTGAAAATGGCTTACATTTGGTTTCTTCCTCCTCCATATCTTATAAGGAGTGATACTTATACATGGTCTATGAAACATAAGATTAATTAGATAACAAGTTGTACTTATAAATTTAGCCAACCGGCATTGGGATATGGTTCGAATAATGGAACACCATTTTTATTTTCACGTTTTAAGCACAAATTATTGAATGTAGCAAATGATTTAGATTTCTCATGTAAGAATTCAGCCCATGTGAACCTGAAGAAATGATCAACACATAGAAAGATGAATCTTTTACCATCAAAGTTTTTTGTCTGAACATATGGGGGCAGTTTCATGATATGTTGCACCAGTGGATGATTTTCTCTTGTGTGTTTGCTAGTTGGCATGGCCTGCAAATTCCTTGATTCCTTTTCAATTCGGGAAATCCTCGCATATATATCACCTGTGCGTGATAAGTTATAAAATGATTGTAATTAATATGTCCAAGTTTTTTATTCCATACTTCTATTTCGTTAAAGGATGTAAGCTGACAAACATCATCTTGTTCCAACACATAACAATTATTTGGTAATATTTTCCTTGTAAGAACAATTTGATTAGATTTATCAAAAACATAACATGTTTCTTTGCGAAACCTAACACTCATGTCTTGGTCACATAATTGGCTAATGCTACTGAGGTTAGCTTTTAAATTCTCAACCAGTAAGAAATCATCAAAATAAGGTAAACCTCCAACACACGAAAATCCCTTTCCAATTATCTTAATTCTAGCCCCATCACCAAAAGTAACATGCGTGCCATAAATTGGAACATATTACTCAAAAAGGATTTGACCACCGTCATGTGACATGAAGAACTACTATCAAAGTAACAAGCCTTAATATATATAGATTTGATGGCACAAATGATTGAGCAACTTCTAAACTCATCTTTTCTTACCTAAGTTTTTGTTTAACTATTGTTCTTGACATCAACCTTAGTTTTAGGTATTTTCAAAGTGAACCCTTTAAAACCCCATGTCCGAATTTTACCTGTTGAAAGGTCATAGTACATTATATAACATTTAGGTCGAATGTGACCATGAATGACATAATAGTAACATTAGGAACAAAAATATTCTATCTCGACACTTTTTGTGGCATTATGAGTCGTGGAGACTAGTTTTTGTTTAAACACTTTAGGAGTAGATGCTTGAACATGCACTGGTGAAATACTGATATTTTCTTTGACCATGGTGGTGTTTTCAGTTAAAATAAATCCCACACCATCAATATTATCCTCTTGCTCCTTGTTGAGTAAATAATATTCATTCAACCTCTTATTCAGTTCTACATTCGTTTCCCTTAGTTTAGAAAGCTCTATTCCTAAGTAATCAACATATTTCTGCTTTTAAAAGACTTGCTTATCGGATTTAACAAGTTCATTGATTTTGGCTTTAAGTCTCTTGTTGGTTTGATTTACCTAAAAGTATTTCTCTGCAACTCTTCCATCATGCTATGCATTTGTTCATATGTAGAAGCTTACTTGTCATCTGAAAGATTAGTATCAACATATTTCAAAAGTAGTTGTTGGAACGGTTCCTTACCTGACTATGGTTCATTTATCATCATCGCAAAGGATATGTAGTTTGAACTATCCACAAATAGTTAGTGAGAAATTGAACCATCTTTTACATTGAGTCATTTTAATCATTCGCACTGTATCAACTTGTATATACAATAACCTGCTTTGGTGCCAATATAAGATTAAAATGTGTGCTCGTGTGCACTATACAAATAATAACAGAGTAATTAAAACTACAAACTGTGCACAGTGTGTTATTGTTCAAACAATATAGACAAATTAATAAAAACTAGATGACTCGCAAATAAACTTTTATGAGGAAAGAATTTCTCTTTCCTCTTGAACCTCTTTAATTAAAATATAGTATTTGCTTTTGCAATATACAAGTTGAATTAAGGACTCCCTTCTAAGTAAAACAACCTTATATTACCTATTTCAACTACTTGTTCGGCGATCTCCCACCGTCTTGACGAGCACCTTGCACTTCCTCCGGTTGTTCACCGATGACCTCCTATCACCGCTATGTTTAAGCACATTGAACTCCCTTCAAGTGTTGACCACGACGTCACGTCGGCTATTGAAAAGTAACTGTTCAAATAGTTTCTCTCCTTAGATGGATGATTTGTACATATTTGTGTGTGATTTTCGTATGTCTTTGTGTCTTGTCTTGTGTACTTTAGTCGGGTTTTAGTCGTATTTTGTCCATTTTTCCTTATTTTGCATTTTGCATAGCTTTTGTTGTCTTTTTAGTACTTTTTGTATTTCTCTCTTACTTTTTATAGATTTTTATGTTATTGTTCTTTTCTTTATTTTAGGGTAGTCGATCAAGTCTAAGAGCGTTTCCGAGAATTAAAATTGGCTTGATTTAAAAAAAACACGACTCGGGCCCACAAAGCACAACCATCGATTGACGCACCATCGACGGGGCCATTTCCAGCATTGGTGGCCAGACCATTTTTAGGCTGTTTTGGGAAAAATGACTGTTTTGGCCAAACTTTCACTACTATATATATATATACTTTCCTTCTTAAAAATAAGAGCTCTTGAACCCCCCTAGGGTTTGGATTCCAAGATTGTTCCTATTTCCTCTTTATTTCTCTTCACTTTCTTCATCCGTAGTTTCAGCTTTTTAGTTTTAATAACATATGGATTTTTAAGTATTGCTCGATTATTGATGAGAGCTTAATCTTAATTCATGTAATTCCTTTTTGGAACGATGAAACCCACCATTATTTATTAGTAAGCTTTCTATTTCTCTTCTTTTATTAATTTAATTTTGTGTTTGCTTTCGTTATGAGTTTTCTTGTTGGTTGTTATGTTCTTTGTTTCAACCCAAAAAATGACAAACGTTGAGAACACCTGGAACCTTAAACACCTTCCTGATCTGCACCACAAACAGGAGTTAGAAAGGACCACCGGTGCTTTTCCGGTGGAAACCTCTCCGATGCTTAAGTCAGTAAGCGTTTGAGGTGTTTTTCCAGAAAGAAAGCAAGAATGCTCAAGAGAATGACCTACCTCTCTCAGTCTTGGGGCTGAGATATTTATAGCTTTTCCTAGTGGGGACCCCAGCCGGGATCTCAGGAGCACACGCCGCGAATCTCGGGCCGTTGTGCAACAAATTCTGACAGGTCACTACTGCAAAACAGGG
>BMAC01000474.1:1014834-1033446 GCA_014905375.1 Phtheirospermum japonicum
TGAATTAAACCAGAGACAACAGGTTTTAAATTTGCTCTGTTAATGGCTCTCGATGAACACTTCAGAGAAAAAAATAACGCCAAAAAAGGAAACAAAATAACTATAATCAGACACGCTCGGAGAACCTGATTGACTAGCACTACACGTTGATCATGGAGCTGATGAATAATCATATCACAAATTGTCGTCTTCCCCGACGCCGTACCTCCAGAAACCCCTAACTCCAACATAACAAAAACCACAAAATAAAAGAATTCATCACAGACAAAGCAAAATATATTCAAAAACATAGTAACCTAATCGTATTTAGAAACATGAAAACGAACTCGAATTTACCGATCACGAAAGGCTGCTTGTGCGCGGCGGAGTCGGAGATGAGCGTGGAGAACGAAGTAGGAGAACACATCAAAACATATTTTCACTTTTAGCACAAAATACCAATGTCAAAATAACACCTACAAACCTTCAACCAAGCATATTTTTCATTTTCAAACCGATATAGAATAGGAAATTCAGACAACTAACCAAACTTATTTTCAATTTTCATGCAAAACCAATAATCCCCAAAAAGTCGGGCAGTCGGAAGTAATGGCCAAAAGGCTTCCAACACTCAAAACTGGAAATTAGAACCGTAAACATATCCAAATGCTCTAATCGTGTAGAGACTACATTTTACCTGTAAATAGCAATAGCCCCCTCGAGTGTTAATTTTTGAGCCAGAACCACCGACCAGAATTCAATCGAGAGTCGCGTCGCGATGAAACCCTTACAGCCGCCACCGATTGCCATCGCCTCGTCTGCCCAAACGGAGCAGCACCTGAAAAAGAAAAAGAAAAAACCCGAGTCTCTCCTTTAAAACCATCCGTAGATTAAAAAACACATTAAATAACAAAATTTATAAGAAAAAGGAAACTAAATTCCACACTTAACCTGAAGCTCAATCTTGGGGAATCTCCACATCTCCATCGAGGATCTCCTGCTGCAAATCCTTCGGATCCTTCCCATCCACGGTGCACCCGACGGACACGCACGTGCCGAGAATCTCCTTGACTGTGCCGGTCAACTCCTTAGCCATCGATCGTGGCCTCATCACCTTGGCGATCTCGATCACATCGTCGAGCGAGATATTGCCGTTGTGCTTGATATTCTTCACCTTCTTACGGTCGCGCTCCGGCTCCTTGAGCGCCTTGATGACCAGAGCGGCGGCGGATGGGACGACGGTGACCTTGGCCTGACGGTTTTGGACGGTGAGCTTGACGGTGACGCGAAGGCCCTTCCAGTCCTTGGCTGTCTCCTTGGCGATGTCCTCACCGATCTTCTTCGGGGAGAGACCGAGAGGACCGATCTTAGGGGCGAGGGAACTGGCGGCACCGACCTCTCCGCCAGTGACGCGGACGAAAACATCGACGACCTGTGAGGGATCGAACTTCGGAGGCATGGTGCGGCGGTGTTTGGCTAGGGTTTGGGAGTGTGAGAGACTGGAGAGTAATAAGAAAGAAAATTGGGATTTTTTAGTTTATTGTTTATGTTTATTTTTTATTTAATTTAATTATTTTTTGATTTAATATTTAATCCAGATCGTTGGATCAGATACTGATCAACGGCCCAAAATTATTGGTTGATAAGGACGAGGATCGGTGACATGGCAGCGTACTATTCTACGGCGGTTCCTATGAAACCGCCGTTAATGTCATCTTATTCACGTCGGTTCTCATAGAACTGATGTTAAATCTATCGCAATAACTAACGTATTAAATAATTAACGTCGGTTTTTAAGTAACCGCCGTGCATACTTGTTAATTCACGGCGCTTTCTTAAAAACCGCCATTAATTTAGTTCAGTTTTAACGTCGGTTTTCATAAAACCGCCGTAAAATATACGATTCTACGGCGGTTTTATGAAAACCGCCGTTAAATGACCGATTTAACGGCGTTTTTTTGGAAAACTGCCTAAAAAAAGTATTTAACGGCGGTTTTTCCAGAACCGCCGTGGATTAGGCGCCTTTGTATCTACTTTCTGCAGTAGTGGGTGGTCCCACTTGCCTCTCCCTGGGGGAGTCTGAGAAACAGGTCTTCCCTGTTCCAGGTCTTCCTCCACTCCGCGTTATCTCAGCTCTGAGATTCTAGCAGAATTCAAGGAACCAGACCTGTCATCATCCAGCTCTTCTTGCCTTTTATGTTCCTGCTTTTCAACAGATCAAATCTTGCTATAGTGAGGATGAGCTCTATTTCTTAAAGGGCTTAACCAGGTCTGCCACCCAGACCAGGCTAAACGCCAGTCCCCGAAACTTCAGTTCGGCATAATCCTCAAGCTTAGTGATCTCCTCAAGATAGCTACGTTCAGGAGGGGACACGGGCGATAATCACCTCTTCCTGATATTCCTAACGTCAGTAGGAGGGTTATTTAGATCTTTCTCTAAGACAGAGTTGTTCTAGCCCTCCCTTAATGTGTCTAACTACTCTGAGTCAGAGCTACCCCAAACCAGGTCTGGCGCATATATATTGCCCTATCATTCTTGTTTTGGTAGTTAGTTTTGTTGCAATTCCTCATGATTATATGTGTTTGATTCTCAGAAATTTGTATGATAATAATTGTTGTTCTTAAAAGTTCATTCTACATTGTTGCTTTCTTCTAAACTTTTTATTTAATCATGTTCATGCTTGTTTTGAGTTTATATCACTACATTCCTTGATGATTGTTGGTTAGAGTTCATGGGTCTAATGCTTAGATGAGTTTATAACCATTAATTAACATTGGTGGGTGTTTAATTTACAAGTTGGGATTGACAACCCCAACTCGTAGATTAGTGTGCGATCAAATGACAATTGATTGTTTAGACGATTCTAGAGCCCTAGACTCCCGTTATATTAATCTTTTCAAAGTTTTTGATTTTGTTTCTCGTCATTTAAATCACCGTAGTAGATATTAGAATTTTAAAAAATCAAACTTGACCATGTAGTTGGAATAATTTTTTCCTTATTTTTTCATTCGTGAATCAACACGAGAACTGCTTCCAATTAGTCTTCCTCGAGAGATTCGACTCGAGTCAAGTTTTTCACTTACAATTGCTCCATTCTCTTGCAGACGAACTTTGTTATAATAAAAAGTAAATGCAAAAAGTTTGAGTCAATGGATCAAGCTCGTTGTAGATTTCTCGTCAGAGAGATTCAAACAAATATAATACAAAAGGACTCAAATTCTCCTGTATTTTTGTCTCTAAAAAGTATGTCTAAACAATACAAGAATGAAAACTATTTAAAGGTCTTGAGAGCTGATGCCTTTATAAGGAAATAATATCAAAAAATCTTTGCTTAACAAGAATGATCGCAGGCGAAGAGTGCGAATTTAAAAAGATCTTTCCTTAACTTGAATAATCGCAGGCTAAGAGATGATGCTTTGTAAAGAAAGTATTTTCCAATATCTTTTCGTAACTTGACTTGATCATTTTTTCAAACTAACTTGATTGATTGCTTCCTTTAATTATCAGATCTTTTTAACGAAAACTATAGCTGGCAGAATTTGCGAGAGTCAACGGTGAGCAGCTGCTCAAGAGAAAAACCACCTGGAAGTCCGAGGACCTTTAGTACTGTACTCTACCCCCGAACCAGCAGCCTTCACGTCAAGCAAGACCGCCCTTGTCCCTTTCCTTTCTCCATTTCGCCTTTTTTGCTTTGTTTCCCAAACAAGTCCTTTTAATGAAGATCTCTTCAGCAGGATATTATAATCAAATCAATTAATA
Source organism: Phtheirospermum japonicum (assembly GCA_014905375.1). Classification (NCBI taxonomy): domain Eukaryota; kingdom Viridiplantae; phylum Streptophyta; class Magnoliopsida; order Lamiales; family Orobanchaceae; genus Phtheirospermum; species Phtheirospermum japonicum. The sequence goes on from BMAC01000474.1 coordinate 1,018,574, forward strand.
TGAATCATCCCGTAATACAATCGAATCAAACAAAAGTAATTCCAATTGAATTGGGTTGTTAGTTCAATTAGTCAAAAAGAAAAGTTAGGGCGCGATTGGAAATGGAAAATTCTTTCTCACCCCATCTCGGTGAAAAAAAAAAACACCAACAAGTGAATGGATATGGGGACGAAAAAAAATTCCGTCAACGAAAATCCACTCCACGGAATTTTCTGCCAAAAATTTCTGAAAATATTTTCAGCTCATCAGTCGAGCCACTGCCGAGACTGCCACCAATTTCTCGGCCGAACCACCACCGACCACTGGCCCAAATTACCTATTGAAACCCGAAACCCACATCATCCAAACCACCACCACACAAGATATCAATCGATTCACCGATGGAGTCCTTACAACCATTTTGTTTCAGACAAACCTGCACAAGATATCGATGCTCCTCAAAATCCCCATCCCAAACAAGCCCAGCTTGCTTCTCCCAAGCTTTCAAAAATTTTAAAAAATTTAACCTTACCTTGGTCTTCCTCGCCGTGGACCGGCAACCGAGAATCTGAAGCTCCGCCCTCCGATAATCTCAACCTCCCATCCCTCACAACAAATTATGAAAGCCCCACAACGAATTTCAAAAGGGTGAAAAATCTCCAAAAAACCGTCTGTCGATCCCCTTTTGCCGATCCCTTTTGACGGTAAAGTGCAAAACGCTGGTGGGTGCCTCTCCAGCCAATTTAGTCATGCACAGGCCTCCAACTCAAGTCGTTGATGCTTTCACGAGTTTCAATTTCAAGATTCGTGCTCCAGCTTTGACAAATTCGTCCTTTGTCGCAAGCGATCCCCTTTTTGGAAAAAAAGGCGAAACTCCGGTCGACCCTGCTTTCCTTCCAAATTGGACGTTCCCCAGCCTTCCCCGCATGATGACGAAGCTAGCCCAGGTCTCAATTCTCAAAATCAGGCTCAAGTTTTGTCCAATTCATTGCCAATGGGACCTAAACGRCGCTGCCCGATTTTTRCYTTGTCATAGCCGCCAATCCGCTAGTGCTGCAAGCTTTGRCGATTGCCAATTGCTGTTGCAAGTTTCTGGTTTTGGGAGAAAGAAAGAAAGGGGAAAGCTYCTGCAAGTTTCTGGTTTTGGGAGAAAGAAAGAAAGGGGAAAACGGAGCCATATTTTTTTCCAAATATTTATATCCAATCACATGTTCACCAACAAATAATTTATATTCAATCATTATCTTCCCAAAAAATTTTATCTCTAATTTTTTTTTTCACTCTTTGTCTAGTGAAACGAAACGAAAATGAAAGGAAGGGTTCCAATCGAACCCTTAGCTTTTGAAATAGCGAATATGAAGACAATTAATAAAACATCAATTAGATTAATTATACCAATTCAAAAACTATTTTCCATTAAAAATCAATCAATGAAGAAACACAATCAAAATCCATCAAATATTAACCCCAATGGTCTTGGGCTGCTATTTCAAGTAATTAATAAGGAAAGTTGATTGTTGGATTGGACCAACGAATTTGTACACAATAAACAACAATGGTCTTGGGCTGCTATTTCAAGTAATTAATAAGGAAAGTTGATTGTTGGATTGGACCAACGATTTTGCACACAATAAACAACGCATACTTGTGATCAATTATATCAATTCAAAATCTCCGTGAAACACAATCTCAATTCAATAAATTCGGTTGTTAATCCAACATGTTAACATGAGGAAAGCAAGCTGGCAAACTAGATGGTTCAATGCATTGAGATATGCACAAAACAATTCCAACAAATTAGTTTATTAGACCTTATATAATAAAAATAAAATTATGTAATCAATATTATATTTTTGACAAATTTACCAATTCACATATATTAACAGAATTATCCAGTTGCATCGAAGGGATAAACAGAATTATCCAGTTGCATCGAATGGATAAAACCGAATTCACATATATTAACAGAATTATCCTGTTGTAGTGAAGGGATAATAAAGGATACCTTTAAAATATAGTATAATTAACAAATACATTAATTAAATTGAGCTAAACTTTCAAAATTACAAAAAATTAAAATAATAAATAAACACTTGGATATTATATAGTCTAGCTATGGGTGTTTCAAATATTTCGAGATATAAGAACTCTCATTTAATTATTAATTGTTAATCGAATCGTGCTAGAACCACTTTTAGCTCATTTAACGATTTGAGTTCGAACCACCTGTAGCGGTCATTTAACACGGATACAGTTCGCCCAGTTTGAGCTCATTTAACGAGTTGAGCTCGAACCACCTTTAGGTCATTGAACACGGATAAAGCTCTCACAGTTTGAGATTCTTACGCATTTTAAGCCGTTTAAAAGCCTCGTTATTTTACTTTACAAGCCGAGCTCCAGGATGAAAAATGTGTTAAACCTTGATTGGCTTGCATAATTTTATCAATTCACAAAAATGTGTTCAAGCTTGATTTGCTTTAAGGAACCGAGCTCAAACAAGATTTTATCAACTCACGAAAAATGTGTTCAAGCTTGGTTGGCTTAAAGGTCGAAAATGTGTGCACGCAAAAATCGAATATCGATAGTTCGGTTCTGTTTGCCAACACTCCTTAAGACGAGCATTTAGGTACTTCATGTAATTTAACCTTCGGTACAAAAAGGCCGGTTTCATTTTTTTCATTATTAAAACAGAAAGTATAATCATAAACACACACGTTACATTGTCAAAACAAAAACAGAAATTACAACAAATTAATGAAACCGCCCGGCCCGGCCCATCAATACTAATCTTTCTTGTCCTTGTCCTTCCCCTCCCCCGCCCGCCGCCTCAAATCCACCACATCCTCATCCATAACCTTCTCCTTCTCCTTCCCCTCCCTCTCCACCTTCTTCTCATAATCCTTCACATAATCCTCCAGGTCACCACCCTCATCGCCCTCCGATTTCCCGACCACCGTCTCCTTGATCTTCTGCGTCGTCCCCTTCGCCGCCCCCCACACCCCCTCCACCGTCTCCTTCGCCTTATCCGCCACCTTCTCCGCCATACCCTTGCTCTTGTCCACCGCAGCACCTGCGGCCTCCTTGGTTTGCTCCTTGGCCTCGTGGGCCGAGCCCATGGCCTTGTCTTTCATCTCTTGGGCCTTGTCCGCCACAGAGCCCAAATTCTCCTTGGTCTTCTCGTGCATCTCGTTGGCTCTCTCCTTGGCCAGCCCCGCCGCGTCGTTGGTCTTGTCCTTCATGGCCTCCGCGTGTCCCTTCGCCTTCTCCTTCATTTCTTGAGTTTTTTCCTTCGCTCTGTCCATCGTCACCTTGACGTCATCTCGTGGCTCCGACACCGCCTCGTCAGCATCGTAGTAATTGCTAGACCGGTCACCGGCATTTCGACCCTTGCGGAACAAAATGTTTATATTGATTTTTTAAAAAATAAGAAATAAAAATTAAGCGGTGAAAGTATCTACCTCGGGATATTTGGAAGCGGAAGTGAAGCAAACCCTAGAGACTTTGGGGCGGAGAGTGACGATGGAGGGGCAGTTGTTGTGAGAGGATTTTGAGAGGTTGAGGATTGCGTTTCTGAATATAGACATGGCTGCCATGTTTGGAGAACACTGTAGAAACAGATCCAATTATCTAACCTTTTTCTTTTCTTTTCTCAGAAATATGATGTAAGAGATACAGTTTTCTTTGGTGCGGTGGGAGATGAACTAAACTTATAATGTGGTAGCAGGACAGGTGGCGACGAAAGAGTTGGACACGTGTGGTAGAGGCTGCCACGTGTAGATGTATCACATTTTGGTACTCCACCAGTCGAACACATATCTTCAATTTCTTTTGTTTTTGCTTCTTACCCCTTGTTTAACTGGTTTATTTCAGTGCTAGGTACGTTTATTATTTTATTTCAACTTAATTTTACATGTTTCGATTTTCGCCATGTTACGGTACAGGACATAACATACTGATAAAATAAATTTTAAAACCATTCAAAATATATAATTTTAAACTAATAAATTGATAAAATAATGAAAATAATTATAAAATTTTGCCCATTTTATTTTGACCATGAAAATGGTATCGTGCCTAGTTTTATTAAGAACTTATATTATAATTATGTAATTAACTTTTAGTGAGAAGAGTTATCTCTAAAAATGGATTCAAATGAGTGTTCGACATGTATTCATTTCAGGTGATATGTCCAAATTTTGAAAATATACGAGTTGAACCATCAAAAGAAAATAACATATTGGGATAACCAATATGTTGAACAAGCTCTCACCGAAGTCAACATGAAAACTTTGAAGTAATGCGAGAAATAAAAGGCTTATCACCTGAGTTACTTTTGGGTAAATCATATGTTAAAGACGGATCCGATGAATCATAGGGATGCCGCTCATGAATCTCATCAATAGATCCAACTGCAGCGATGTTGATCGAAAATTTCTTAGCACTCTAGTTTTAGAAATCTTCTCTGCAATAGTACGGAGTCGATTGTAGAGCGGTAAGTTTTCTCGAGTCGCGTCTCTCGAGAATATATATGATCGGCGGTCGGTGTTTTACTTAATCTCTTGTTAATCTCAATTAAACTTATCTAATCTAAGAAACCAATAAGTCATTGGTTTGAGTTGAGTTTTTAATTCTAATACTTGAATGGAAATGAAGGTTTTGAAAATACTAATTAAGACTAAGATTAAGAAAGTTAAAAGCTTGCTTGAAATTAACTAATTTTAGTGAAAGTAATTAAACCCTAATTAAAAGCCTTAAATAAATTAAAAACTTACTAAATTAAAAGCTTGTAAATGAAAGAGAAATTGGAGGAAAACCAAAGCTTTAAAAATTAAAGGGGTCAAAGGGCATTAAATGAGTAGAAGTCAAATAATTTAAAAGGGAAAGTTCTATATAACTTTCAAGACCAAATGCTTGCTTGAACAAATTGGGTAAAAAGCTTCATAACATGCTATAATGGAGTTTTATGCAAGAAGAATTTAGGAAAAACTAGAAGATGGAAGTGAGAAATTGAAATGCCAAGAAACAACAAGAACTACAAATTAAACAACCAACACCAAAGCAATAACAACAATACAAGAATAACACACATCATAAAAGGGAAATATTACTACCAATCTTGCATTCAACACAAAAGCTTCAAGTTTGCTACAATCTTCAAAATAACAAAAGCCACAAATTAGGATATGTCTCCTTCTCCCACACTTGCTAAGAACAACCAACTGAAACTAACTAAACTAAACTAAAGATTAAATTTAGGGTTTGAAAAGCTAGAGCAATGGAATAGTAAAAGTTGGCTTGGATGAGATTGAACAAGTAAAAAAACCACCAAGGAAGGATAAGGTTTTGTGGAGAGAGGGATATATATATATTATATATATATATATATATATATATGGACGCAGGGGCAAAATCATCAAAACGGGTCAAAACTACAAAATTTCCTGCATCGCAGTCGATTGACTGATTACCAGTCGATAAACTGACTACCAGTCGATCGACGGAAATCCTGTCGATCGACTGCTTTATCCTCTGGCAAAACTTTCTGCCGAGCATTCGATTTAGACTTGTTCAGTCGATCGACTGGCATGGCTGCTCCTGACTCGCTTTTCTCGTTTTTCGCTCCAACCATCCGTCGGTTGTCGTTCCTTACTTGCGCTATGTTCCCTTACTTGTCTTCGCTTTTCCGTTCCATAGCGAGTCGAATGGAATGCCCCAAACGTGCGCGGGTCCCTCTTGATCATTCTACAACCAAAAATATAAAACGAGTGAAAAATTACGAAAACATAATAAAAATCTCGCAAATGGTACAAAAACCTAAAATTAACAAAATAGACCAATTCGACTCCTAATGCCCGTAAAAGCAAGCAAAACACATGCAAGTACGACACATAAAGGTAACAAAAATACGTACAAAAATGTGCAAATCATGATACTTGATTCCTCTAAGAATCCTAAAGATTTTAGAAACCCAAAAAATGGTACAAGACATCGACCACCATCAACAACGCATCCAGATGCAGATGAAGAGATACTTGAACATCCAAGGGAAACATGAGAAATCCTAATTGATGTTCAAAAATGAGTCAAGGCCCTTAAAGTTAAGCCAAGCACATCCGGAGGAAGATGGCATATAACTTTTGGAACGAAACCCCTTCTACATCAAAAGGTGAAACCAACCGAGGTTATAAAACAACCAACGGAGGAAGAATTAAAGACGATGGCTATAATAAAAGGGACTCCATTACAACCAAAAAAGAAATGGAGAAAATTAACATTGAAGATCTACACGACCTTACCGAATCCTTCACAAGATTGGGTATTGTGGATCTAAAAATGAACTCAGGAGATTCTTTGTCCTTGGTTCCGAGAAGCGCTCCTGCACCACCACCAACAAGTTTTAACCCAAGCGAATGTACGACTTCACATGAACTAGTGCCAGATGCACCAATGCAGCATGTCGGGGATTTCACCATAAAAGGAGACCCTATGGATATTGTGGGTATCAGACAACGTTCCCGAAGGCCCAATATCCTCAACACGCTATACGGGAAGTCTCAACTTGATCCCATACATCCGTATGTATTAATTTGAAATCTGGATGTCCCATATGTTATGAATCGAGAGATACTAATAGACGATTGGGCATCTGCAATGCGAATTGCGGCTGGAACTCTCGGCCTAGAAAAGGAATGGTTCATTTTACTCCTTGAAATGGGAGTTATATCTGGAGAATCATTAAAAGGAATAGTCGATAATATGGCCAAATTATTCAAAATTCATTTTATCGGCGCAAGATATTTCGAGGGTATGGAAAAGGAAAAACTGAAAAAATATCGACAAGCCCTCTATTGCCTCGAGTTACGAGATATTTTTCATATAGACGAATATATCCAACTATTCGTTGAATGTCGGTGGAAAGCAAAGTGAATGATGGAGATGCGGAGCAATTTTTCTTTGCAAAAATACCAAGCCCTTGGAGAGAGATGTAGATCCAAGAATACAAGCTAGCAACTAATATGGATACGGTTTAAAGAAGGATGTCATTCCTAATAGCCAAGTTAGCAGAGTGGTTCCACCAGGCGGGCTTTCAAAAGAACTACAAGAGATTAAGATGAATTAATAAATCAGTCCCTCTATGTTGTGATGAAAATGACATCCCAACAGTAGTCGGAGGTCATCCCACGATACACATGAAACCAAATCGAGATGTAATTAATTTCCTACAGATAAATTCAGAAGATTAAGAGCGGACTCAAAAGAGAAATGCCGAATACACTTTCATGGATGCACATTGGAGCCATTAGAGTAATTATAAAATCAACTTTTAAAGAAATATTTGATTCGACATTAAATGTCGCTCTCTTTAATAAAAGAGTCTAAAATCTCGAAGATTCTCGTCTTGGAGCAATCACGTGAAATTCGTACCCGGGGAAATTGGCATTCAACGTCTACCCAAGAATTGCGTATAATTTGGCAGATTGAGATTTCAGCAAAGTCCTTACCCCTCGTCAAGATTTTAAAAGGCCTGACCTGATGACAGAGGGAACATACAAGATTTCCTATGCGCTCTCTAATACTCATCATTCAGAAGTATTCTTGAGAAAAGAGTTTATACAAATACCAAGGATCTTCGAAGACGTGGTAAAAGTTATCTTACCGGAGATCATGCAATCTCAATTAATTGGAGAGATCGACATGAGGATACAAGATCACCCGGTTCTTAATAAGAGCAAGAGCCTCATGATCGAGCCAAGGAGAATGTCTTTCGAACAAGACAGAATGATCAGTGGACCTCCATGGGAAGGTCTGAGAATCAGCCAAAGCACTCGAGCTCTTGAGGTGTTCAAAACTAATGGAGAATTGAAGTGCCCAGGAGGATAGAGAGTGTAGAAGTGATATTTTATAATACATAGAAGGATAACATCTTGCCTTGTGATGCATTATATCACTTAGAACAACCTTCCATAGGAAGATATCAAGGAATCATTAAGATTGGACAGCTAAACCAGATATCTTCCCCAAATAATTGGAAAAAGAATTATCTCCAGTAGTAGGAAGAGATTTATCTAAAAGGATTCTCATCCTTGAGAGAGGGATCAATCAATCAAAAATAATGATGGGAGGAGCATATGTTACTCCATGGTACGAGGTCAAGACTCCACCAATCTATTTCCATGATACGGGAGCGGATATTCTGTTAGGAAGTAATTTCCTACAGACATTTAAAAGATTCACACAACAAAATGAGACTAGAAGACTTATTTTCACACCCCCATGTGATCATAAGATTATAATCCTGCGACTAAGAGAGGCATTCCACAGAAAAATGCCAATCAATTTTCGCAGCAAGCGTGGTGATGAAGGGAAACTTAGACACCCAAAAATGAAGGACCGAGGAAGGTATGGAGAATCAATTCTCCAACTACGAAATGAGAGTCTAGGAGGCCAAAAGGAAGAGAGGATAAAATTACAAGTGATTAAATTCCTCAAAGCTAGCCTAGACACAATCTCACAACTAAATGCCACTGTGGAAGAACAAACTTCACTGGAGGATATCAAAAGAAAAATTCAAAGAATTTCAACGAAGATCCTCTAGCATGGTGGGATAAGAATGAGCTCAAAGCATCTTTGAATGTGAAAGCCGGAAAAGAAAATGAGCTTATTAGATACAAGTCTATCCTGATGAATCAAAAAGATCGAAAGGATATGCAACAAATACTTAAGGAACACATTGACCTTAAGTTAATTGAAGCAGGAGTCTCTCCATACAGAAGTCCGGGGTTCCTGGATAAATAAAAAGAGGAAAACTAAGATTACTTATTAAATATAAGGGAATTAATAACATCTTGGAATTTGATGGGTATTATATTGCAAGCAGGGAACATTTGGTAAATTGCATTAAAAATGTAAAAGTTCTCCGAGTTTGGTTGTAAATCTGAGTTGTACCAGATTAAGATGGAAGAAAGAAGCAGGAAGTTCACGAATTTCTCCACAACACAAGTACAATATATCTGGAATGTTATTCAGTTTCATATTCGTATACATTGATGATATACTCATTGCTCAAATGTAAGAATATTGATCAAGTTTGCAACAATTCATCGCAATCAAGAAATATCAGAATATATCAAAAGTTTACAAATAATATTGGAGGAGTACTATGTCGGGGGTAGGGGGTGAGGGAGGGTGGGGGGGGGGGGGGGGTGCTGATACTCCTCAAAAGCTGTCATCATCTCGGTCATTGTCATATTCATCCGCGCCTCGAGTTCATGCTCCCTCTCCACATGTAAGCTCTCATATTGGTAGTACTTCTCTTCCATCGCTTGCTGAGCTCGCCTTGTGGCCTCAAATTCCTCTTGCTGCATCCGGAGTTGATCCCGTTGCAACTTGAGTTCTATCACCCGAGTCTTGTGATACTAGGAGGAGAAAGAAGTGCCCCTTAAACCCATTAAAGAAGCTACCAACTTCCCGAAGTAGCTGGCACTGTAATGTCGGCCCTTCTTCAACCCGACGAAGTCGAGATAAACAAGTTCAGGGTCAATCGCGTTATCTAGATCCTTTAAGAAAACTTTTATCATAATTTTCCAGCAGATGTAATTCGTTCCATACAAGAAACACTACAAAAAAATCCGGCTGTGCTGACGGCCAAATCCATCAGTATATGAAAAACTGACGACCTCCTGACGGATAATGCCCGCCAGCATTTTTGTGGTCAGAATTCCAGTATCCTGACGGGAAAATATTCTCGCCAGGAATGCTGGCGGATTCCTTGATGGCTTTACCCGCCAGTATTCCTGGCAAGTTTACCTTCCAGGAACATCTGATACTTTCCTGGAGGGTGGGCCGTAAGCATTCCTGGCGGGTACACCCGCCAGAAAATCCTGGCGGGTTGGCCGTCAGCATTCCTGGCGAGTGTACCCGCCAGTATTTCCTGGCGGGTTGGCCGTCAGCATTCCTGACGGGTTTTGCTGTCAGAATCTGACTGGTTTTCTGGCAACAATTTGCTGTAATTTCCTTCAGAAAGTCTATTAACGAAATTTCTGATATATTAATTAATAATTAAATTAAAAATAATAAACAAATAAAATTTTAGATAATCCAAAATAAACTATCCACTAATAAAAAAATCAAAACAAATTATTCAATAACTAAAATCAATTCATCCATCGAATGTATAAAAAAAATCCTGAACTATCCATCCATATCTAAATTTGACCACCATCCGGATCACGGGGAGGCTGAGTAGGAGGCCGACGAGTCATGGCCTGAGCAACAGCTTCTTCAATTTGCTGACGGAGCGTCAATTGGGAACGCTCCTGCTGCTTACGGATCCGCTGAATCTCCAGCGCCTGCTCCTCGCGGATACGCTGAAGCTGCTCAAGCTGCTCTTGTTGAGACTGCACCTGCGTCTGGAGCTGACGAACATCGGCGGTGGAGGTGGAAGAAGTACTACAGCCCTTCTGAGTCTTCCTGAAGCATCCAAGGCCATAGCGTCGACCCTTCCTATTCCCGACAACCTGTAGGTAGACCTCGTTCGGGTCTACCTGAGGTCTGCTATCATCAGACGATGCAGCACACCTCTCCTCCAAAGCCCTCTCATAATCCTCCTGATATCAAAATTTTCATCTATTATTACTAAACAACTTTTATCAAATTTTATAATAAATCAGATATATATAATATATAAAACTTACAGCTATCCTCTGGGCTTTGGGATCCGTAAATGTGTCGTCGGGATTTCGATAATAACTCAGCAGAAGCTCGTAGTTACTGGGCTGCATACCCGTCTGTGCAGCCTGTATTTAAAGATACATTTACAATATTTAATATAATGAATTAATTAAAACATAGAATTATACATGTTCAATAATATAGTTAATTACTTAAGATATTATTATCGACTTACAATCTCGGCCATCTATCGATTAGCCGGCATAGACCCGCCTCGATGCTTCGCTATACCAGTCGAAGGGCCTCCGGACTCGCTCATTCTGTTCCGTCTGGCCTTCTCAGACTTCTCCACCTCCTCAGGCCGTTGAAACTCCACCAGCCATCTATTCCAAATTGACTCCCCTACGCAGACAGGTATCGTCCCATTCCGTCGATATGCCTTCTTCCACTCGTATATATGACTGTTATAATTATCTTGCATCGATATGTAGAATGCCGCCTTGATGGCATTCTCGTTGTATATACTCCTGTACCACCACATCAATCCCTATAAAAGAAATACAAATTAGACAAAATAATAATTCAATTTACTTAACACAAATCAAAATAAATAAAAAAAATTACCCTAAAACGAGGCCACCACGTCTGACAATGGCTGTCCGGGATGTGCTCGAATTTCCACCCGTCTGGGTGGATACGAGACTCGTGTATAGTTCTGAGATAGGTCGGCAAATCCTTCGACGGACTTCATAACCTAAAAATTAATAAGTTTATTTAAACATATGTCAAATAATTAAATTATATATTGAACACATAACAAAATTGATTAAAATGTTACTTACCTATTTCCGATCATGACTACCTCGATCCCGATAGTCATGACCTCTGATGAACCGGGCGTGCTCCCCGCCTCATCGGACGGGGTAGGTGGAACAGTATCATCTAAATCCATGTCGGTGGCATCATACTCATGGGGTCCCGAGGACGATGAGCCGAGAGAAATCCGACGATTATGAGGACCCCTGCCAGGCATTTAACATACAACATAGTTTTATTAAGCGTGTTCTAGAATTAAAGAAGGTGGCAAAATTTTGGCAGCATTACGAGAAGAATGAGTAATTCGAGTTGTAATTGGTAAGGCTTCTATCCCATTCAAGAACGTGACGTTTAGTAGTATGTATCATCTTAAAATATGCATTTTTCTTAGACTCAAAATTTCGGCAGCATCTTCCCTCAGTTGTCATAGTGCACGTATATTTCAGTGCACCCGAGAACAATTAGAGAGATGCAGAAATCGAAATTTCAAAACTAAAAAAAAATATATATACACATAAGATAACCATACTACAAGTTACATTCTCAAATGACAATAATATATATAAACAAAATTAAACCCCGACCGATCACCACGACCTCCCATGCATGAACAATATATATACAATATATAATGGGTGCATACATGCATATATCACAATATAATTTGCCCCTAAAGTTTATCTAAATTTGAAAGCAAACCCTAATAATATAAGTTAATACAATCATAAACTCTACTATAAGATTGCTTCTAGTTAAGTAGATTCTGTAGTAGACACGTTGTCTATAAAAAGCCACCCAACATTCGAATACATGTCATCATTTCCTCGACCACCCTCACCATGTCTGCTCCAAAAATCAAACGGCTCCTTGCTAGCATGGTCACTAAAAAAATACGCCTTCATCGACTGTATCTACTGCTGAATTATAGATGTTTGGAGCTGACATGGGGAGGGCGTTTGAGGAGGACAATCTCTGTATGAATGCTGTATGCGCTCTTTATAGACAAGTTTACTCCAGAATCTACCCAAGCTTAATTATTCCAAAATTGAACCCTAATTAATTGATTATTCCTAAATTGAACCCTAATTATGTAATTATTACTAAACTAAACCCTAATTATGCAATTATTCCTAAATCGAACACTAATTATGTAATTATTCCTAAATTGAATCCTAATTATGTAATTATTACTAAATTGAACCCTAATTACTTAATTATTTATAAATTGAACTCTAATTTTGTAATTATTTCCAAATTGGACACTAATTACTTAATTATTCCTAAATTGAACCATAATTACTTAATTATTCCTAAATTGAACCCTAATTACCCAATTATTTCTAAATTGAACCCTAATTATGTAATTATTTCTAAATTGGACCTTAATTACGTAATAATTCCTAAATTGAATCCTAATTCAAAAATTATAATTACAAAAAGAAAATGATTACATACAAATAATAAACAAATTATAATTATACATTTAAAACTAAACTAATAAATTCAATGAATATACAAAAAAATAAAAAAAAAAATGCAGCAACTTACCTTGGCGACAGAGACGCTGGCGGAGGCGGCGGTGGCTCGACGACGCTGGCTGCGGTGGCTCGATGGCGATGGCTGCGGAATTATCCCAATTCTAAAATTATATATACAAATTAAAAATTAAACTAAATACAAATAATATACAAAAAAAGAATGAAAAAGAACCAAAATAACTTACCTTCGGACGGTGTCACGCCCCATTTTCGATAAGTGTAAAATTTGATTTTTCGTAAACAAAACTTTCAAAAAACAAGGGCATGAGTTTTCAATAAATTACAATCACAACATAAATTGAGCGGAAGCGTGAATAAAACTTAAATATTTATTTGAAAATAGGAGATTCACTTAATGAATCAAAATAGTAGCAACTTAACTGTTCATGAACTCTTAAATGAAAAACACAAGTCTCAAACTTTATTTTGAATTTTACAGAAATAAAGATACCAATTCATAAAAGAGATAGTGAAATAACATTTAAAATTTAAATACCAATTCATAGAAATAACATTTAAAATAGCATCTTCGCATCCACCGCCTCGTACCACATCCAACTCCTTAACCTGAAAAGTTTGATAATAATGGGTGTGAGCTTTCAACTCGCTCCGTGGGGATTTGTTTGTCAATATTAAACACAAATCATACAAACCATAAATGAATAGCTACAACACACTGTCAGTTGTTTTAGCTCGAAAGCTACTATGGAATGTTGCATTGAGACATAGATAATTCATATAATAGCATTTAACATAGACAAACATAGTTTTGAAAAGAGTTTAGAATCACCCACCTTTGAATGCGTTTCGTGGAAAATTGAATGTAGATGCTCGTGCTTGAAAATCTTAGTTTCGAGAACCCTCGTTTCCTACATTGAATATAATAGCTTAACTTAGAACTTGTGTTTAAAAAATTAATTTGGAATATTTGAAAAGATAATGAATTCGTAACCTTGATTCGAACGCCCGGTCATGGAATTTAGATAAAATGGTAGCTATGGATGCTTTTGGTAATGTTCTTGAAAATGGAGGGGTGGAAAATAAAATAATTTGAAAGTTCTTTGGGCTGGAAAATAGTTTCTCGTAGGTCTGGGGGCTGAACTTGGGGTTTTGAGTAAATTAGGGACTCAATCGAAATGGGACCAAAGTTTTTGGGGTCAAATTGGAGTTTTCTAGTGAACTTGGAGGTTCAATTGAAGGGATGGCAAAGTTTGGGGGTTCAATTGAAAATTTTTACAACTTCTGGGATTAAATTGAAAAGGGGCTAAGGGTCTGGGGGTTCAATTGAAGTGGTTTAGAAAGCTGAGGGGCTAAATTGCAATTTTTGGAAAAGCTTGGATTAAATTGGGTCTCAGCCCTAATCCTTGAGCCCGTTTCTTTCTTTTCCTTTCTCCTTTTCTCCTTCTCCAAAAACCAGAATCYGCCAGCCTAAGATTCTCACCTTCGATGCCGGCAAATGGCGGCTACGAGCAGCGGAGGCGACGACAATCAGCACAGCAACGATTGGGGCTCTAACATCAAGGGGCCCTGGAAGCGGAAATGTTTCTTCTCCAACTCTTCTCCTTCGATGACCACGACGGTGGTTCGGTGAGTGTCTCCCAGCGACGGAAAAACGGCGACCACAAACATGGCGGCAGCGTGGGGTGGCTCGGTGAATGGAAAAAAAGAATTGGAGGCGTTCAACGGCGGCGTGGCGGCAACGGGGCTCCGATCGGGCGAGTCCTTCTCCGGCTACGCGGTCGGGATGCTGACAGAAGTGATGGGCTCGATAATGGTACGATTTGATGGTGATGAACAAGCCAAATCAGCCGTAGACCGATCGAGATCCGAAAAGCCACCTTCAGTCCATCGCAGCCATTGTCGAGAGCC
>BMAC01000474.1:1033900-1044670 GCA_014905375.1 Phtheirospermum japonicum
ATGTTCTCAATAGCAAATACAAAAGTCATTACTATTGCAAATATTATGCTATTTTATCTTTTTGTAAAGTTTTCAAAAATTTTCAAGTCAATTGCATGTTCTCAATATCAAATACAAAAGCCATTGCTATTGTAAATTTAAAAAAAAAATTAAGTTTTCAACATTCTAAGTTTATTGCGTGTTCTCAATAGCAAATACAAAAAATTATCACTATTGCAAATGTTATGCTATGCTACGCAAAGAGATTTCTTCTATTGCATGTTTTCAATATCAAATATAAAAGCCATTACTATTGCAAATACTATGCTATGCTATGCTAAGGGATTTTTATGGGCATGATCACTATGACATTTTACTATTGCAAATGTTATACTATGCTATGCTACGCTATGCGAAGGAATTTCTATAGACATAATCTCCATGACATTTTAACAAACCACACGTTTCTATGCATGATCTCTTCCACGAAAACTATTTTGTTTAGTCAACTATAGATGCTCGTGTGCGAAGAAACTATTTCGAATTTCGAGGACGAAATTTTCTTAAGGAGGTAGGATTGTAACGCCCAAGTTTTTATTTTCTTATAATATTAAGCCAATATTTTTTTTTTATTTAAATTCTATTGTTTCAAGTCCAATAAGCCTTTTATTCAAATCCAATTACATTATTTTCATTTTATTTTATTTTTACCAAAGCCAAATTTAAACATTATTACTTTTATTTTTATTTTTACCAAAGCCCAAATTCAAAACCCATAGAATTCTATTTAATCGAATTAACAATTCGGTTACCAAATAAATTTTATATATATATTTCGACTTCTAAAAACTACTATGATTTATTTAATTGATTTAAGAATTTCTATATAATAGAATTTCTAGTGCGATTGTTAATTATATTTTAAAGACTATTATATTGTAGTTGTATCTATGTAAATTATCTCAAATTATTTTAAAATCTTGTTATAATCAAATTAATAGATTTTAGTTTTAAAATAATTTCAATTTCTAAAATTATTATAATTTATTTATATTATAGTTATTTTTAATATTTAAAATACTATTGGGTCGTTCACGAAATTATTGGATTTAAAACTTAAGTCGTTATTGGGTCGACTCTTTTCGAACTTTAAAAACGAGCCCAACGACAAATCGAGTCCACTAAACCTCTACCCTAACTTTCCGAAATTAAGTTCTATGCTTGGTTTATATAAACAATCCCAAACCAACATCAATTTTCACAAAATTTCTGCATACGACCGATCTGAATTCCAGTCACTATCCCCTGCCGAAACCAAAATGAGATTCTCGCCAGCCACCAAATCCACCGAGACCAAATCACCACCCAACCTAATCGTCAATGCCACAACACCAAAAATCCACGTCTCCAGAATCGCCACCAGCCACCACCACGACCCGATCCCTCAAGCCCTCACCCAAACCACTCTTGGCCCGAACTACAACCACCACAGCCACATCAGCCCAAACCCAACCACCAGCCGAGTTGCCACCCCAACGACTCCACGTGAACCGGCTGAACCAAACGCTGCCGTTGTGCTCTCACCAACGCCGGCCGTCGAGTCCAGCCGTTGGAGCCCGTCGCCGTTTTCCCGGCCGTCCAAACCACCACCGAGTAGTCAAACCAAACCAAAACAAGCCCCATCAAAATAGACTCAAAAAATTTTGAAAACTTTACAAAAAGATAGAATAGCATAACATTTGCAATAGTAATGACTTTTGTGTGATTTGCTATTGAGAACATGCAATAGACTTAGAAAATTTTGAAAATTTTACAAAAAGATAAAATAGCATCACATTTGCAATAGTAATGACTTTTGTATTTGCCTATTGAGAACATGAAATAGACTAAATTTTTTTTGAAAACTTTACAATAATATAAAATTTACAATAGTAATGACTTTTGTATTCGTCGTTGAAAACATTTGTAATAGTAATGACCTTGTATTTGTTGTGGAGAGCATGCAATAGACTTAGAAAATTGAAAACTTAGAACTTTTATGCATATACCTTGTGGAGTTGGCGCGGTATGGCGGAGGTGGATGCTTGTTGTCATAGTTTTACACTTGTACTAAAATGTAACTTTTAAACTTTTGACTAGTTCATGAATCTTTTTTTTTTTTTTTTGTCTTTCTTTTGAAATCGACAAACGAAAATATTTAGCGAGTCTACAGAACCGTGAATGGCTCTGATACCACTTCTGTCACGCCCCAGGATCGCTCTCCAGACCTGACAGTTAGCCCCACTGTACCGACATGAGTCTTTTCTAGCGCGCTTTGTCCTCACTCACGCGCACCCTGGAAAGACTTCCCAGGGGGTCACCCATCCCACCTCTACTCCAGGCCAAGCACGCTTAACTTTGGAGTTTCGATGAMAGGGCTTCCAGAAAAGAAGATGCACCTTGTTGGTATGAGTTTACCAATCAAATCTATTGAGCTTTCCTAGGTAGTCTCATAATTTGGGGTGTTACACTCGTATTGCTGTCTTGGGGGTTTTAATTAGGAAGAGATTTCGGTTAATCAACTTGAGGTTATGATTAGTTCACTTGACACTCGAGGTTTTAACTGCAATAGAGAATTTCTACGGTCTCCGAAAGCGTTAA
The DNA here is from genome assembly GCA_014905375.1 of Phtheirospermum japonicum. NCBI lineage: Eukaryota > Viridiplantae > Streptophyta > Magnoliopsida > Lamiales > Orobanchaceae > Phtheirospermum > Phtheirospermum japonicum. Next base: position 1,036,520 of record BMAC01000474.1, read on the forward strand.
ATAATTTGCAAGTTTAATAGTACTTAAGGGATTATGATGATTTCCTCCCAAGTCAAAGCATTGTGTAAGAAGTTTGACACATTGGTCACACCTACTCCAAATATGAAGGGACTTCTCTGTGAAACTTGTGGAGGTTCTCATTTTAATCATGATTGGCGAATTTCAATACCTTCCGAGCAAGTAGATTTTGTGGGAAACAACGACCGAAATTCGATTAATAATTCATATAGTAACACTTATAATCTCGGATGGAGGCAACACCCAAGTTTCTCATAAAGCAACCCAAGCCCAGCCACGGATTGACTAGCCCCCTGGTTTTCAGCAACAACAACATCAACAACCACGATCGCCCAATTTAGAGGAGTTGATGATGAAATTTGGTCAAACAACTCAAGCCCGTTTCACCTCCACTGAAACATCTCTGAGTTATTCTTTTGCTTCCACAAAATACTGGATTGCTTAATTTTAATTTGATACATTACAATTTTCAAATTCACAAGAGTCATTGACTTGAATGTATATTTAAGATTGATATTTGTTAAGAGAAGATTATTATCATTAAAATTTAATTAAGTATATCAAATTTATACTTAGACTCTAAGAGATTTAGATATTTTTCCTAAATTGTTATTCTATATTGTATGTATATCATAATAAAAGATAATTTAGTATACCAAATAAATTTATATTTTACAAAAAATGATGTATTTTTCCCCCTAAATTGCTTTTATATATTACATATATATCATAAATTATGAAACAATTAGTAATTACAACTGAATTTTTTTTATGTTTCCACAAATTTCTAGATTGCCTAATTATGATACATTATATTTTTAAAAATTATATGAATCTTTGACTTGGATGTTGATTTAGGATTTATATTTATTAGAGGAGGTTATATTATTATCAAAGGTTTATCAAATTTACTTATACTCTAGAAAAGGTAGGTATTTTTCCTGAAAACTGTTACTCTATATTGCACGAATATAATAATTTAAGTAAATTTAGAATATCCAATCAAATTGTATTTTACAAAGTTGAGGCATTTTCCGTAAATTGTTCTTATATGTTACATGTATATAATAATTTAAGGGAAAAAAATCAGTAAACTAAAGGTATGTACTCCACATTTTCCACTGCCATACCATTTGTCCAGGATGTTGTTGTTGAGTTTTATGCAAATTTGTTGTTGTCTATTGTTGATTTAAACTCTGTGAACTATGGCAAAGTGTTTGGGCATGGTAGAGTGTTTAGTTTCACCCCTGATTTAATTGATGAATTGTTTGGCACTGAGCCATATCGGGGTGATTCTATGTGATCTATATCATTTTTGTCTGGCGGTATGGTGCATACATAGTTTGAACAGTTGCCGAGCACTAGACTTTCTTCTCTCTATTCTATTTTGCACAAGGTGGCCATTCGCAACTGGGTTCCCTCCAAGAATACTATGTGTGTTACTCGGCCTCAGGCCCAGTTTTTATACAGGCTTGGAAGGGGAATCAAGTTCAGTTTCGGGCACCATGTGTTTGATATTGTTACAAAGTTTGCATCACGAGGTCAGCCGCATCGTTGTGCTTTCCCTCTTTGATATTCAGCCTGCTGGAGAATCAGGGCTTGTTGCTTCTTTCTGATGATGTCCTTACTGTGGAGGCTGACTGGTTTTCTTTACGGGGTCAGCATATTACCGGTGCCAGGGTTATTGATCTTCCTTGGCAGACACCATTTCAGGGCAATGTTGCTAGTGGTATTGGGACCGACGTTCCCAACATTGGTCCCAACATGGTCCCTATTTCTACACAGGTTCTTAAGGTGCACGTGGCTTGGATTGATGCGCAGATGGCCCAGCTGAAGGCACTTTGTGGTTCGCTTATGGAGACCCTTTTGCCTTCTAGTCAAAAAGGGGGAGAAACTGTTGGCGACGCAAATGAGGATGATGCTAATGATAAGGATGCTGAAGCTGATACGGTTTATGCCGAGGCCTTGGCAAGTCTTGCTGTGGAAAAGCAAAGGAAATGGATCCGCTCTCGCAATAAGGCCTTGAAGAAGATGAAGAGAATGCAAGAGAGGAAGAAGTAAAAGGATATGGGTGAAGGAACTTTGACATCCCCTCGTCGTTCGAAGAGGGTTCGAGGTCAATAAGTTCCTTTTATTCTGTTTTGTTTTGGTAAGTGGTAAAGTGATCATTGTTTGATCAATGTTTGTTTGTAATGTTGGGTTGATGACTTAATAACATTGGGTGTTTTATTTAGGGGGAGTTTACTAACTTAGGGGGAGTTAGTTGTTTTTTTGTTTTTTTTATCTTGTTTTTGCGTTTTAGTATTTTGCCCATAAAGGCAAAAGGGGGAGATTGTTGAGGAATATATTCTTGGCAATAATTCCTATTTTGTTATTTGCCTTTCTTGGGCACAAAATAAGTTAGGGAACTAGATTTAGGACTTTATTTGTTTCCTAGTTTATGTACAAGACTTTATTTAGTTTCCTAGATTGTGTTTAGGATTGGTTTTACTTGTTTACCAAGTTTAGGATTCTAGGATTGTCTATTTAAGACAAGAGAATCCTAAAGCTTGGGAGGACTTTTGACGCACGGATTCTTGGAGCAGAACACGACGCACGGCAACGCAAGACGCACGGCAAAGAAAGAAGAAGAAAACTATTTGGAGCCATTGTTCTAAATCAATAAGCTATTCGAAGTTGCGTGACCAACGAAGAGCTTTTTAATCTAGGCGACAAGTATTTAGTATCAAGTTTTTGATATTCTAGTTTTCGTATATTAGTTCATATTTTTGTATTGATCGTGAACAAGTCAAGTAATATAGTTTTCTGGTTTGTACACCCAAGTTTACAAGTATTTTTACTTGTGAACTAAATTTAATTGTTGTGTTCTTAATTTAATTTCCGCTGCATAATTTTCGATTAACTCTGGTTGATGTTGTTAACTAGTGTTGGCTAACATTGATAAACAACATCATAAACTAATACTTATATTCAAAACCATAGACCTTCAAATTCTACACATGTCTAATCTATTTATTAATTACTGTAAATATTACATAATTTTGTGTTTGATGTTTAAACTAAATTCATTAATAATCCTAGTTACATACTTACAAAAATTCAAGAGGTGTCACATTTTAAACCCGTGACTGATATCTATTTTATGAATTAGTATTATTAAATTATTTTATATATTAATATTAGAATAAATTCGTTAATAGTTATTAGTTACATACTTTGAGATATTCAAAAGATGTCATACTCTCAACCCGTGTCACATTGTACTGGTGTTTAATCAATGTTTATTAATTATTAGTATATAATTTATTATCTTTATATTTAGATTGAATATATTACTAATATTTAGTTACATACTTAGAGAATTATAAATAACTCATATTTTACCTATATAGAATATTTGAAACTCCAAAAATAAAARTATTTTAAATTCTATTATCAATAAAATTTATTTAATTATTTTCATAATAAAGTTTTTTTTTTGTATTTAAAATTATTTCATATGTAGTTTATTTTTTTAATGAAAATAACTAATTTAGATCTTATCTACTAATTATATATGACTTATTTATATTTCTATATTAGGAGAATCAAAMGAAAGTATTGAATAAGGAAAATATAATAAAGAATTAAATTAGGTAAGATATAATAAAAAGAAAAGTATTAGATTAGGTAATATTAGGTTCGGATGACACATAAGCAAACGAAAAACCATAATATTTTATTTGTCAAACGAAGCATARGAAGCAGCCACATAGGTTAGGAGGATCTTGCATTAATATATAGGYGTGATATCCATTTTGGCTTATCTGTCAAATCATATGGAAATCATAGATTTCTCCGAGGAGTTGGATTTAAATGTAAATGCATGATATACATAATAGAAAATGGAACTTGATGCGACCAAAAAGATTGGTGCTTCAAAAATAGGGGGGGTACTGACCTTATATATGTGATCAGGGACCTGAATAACTTCGAATAACCGTGWAGCAACCTGACTGATCTCCAAGGGACTCCTGGCGACCTGTTAGATCCTGCAAAACAAAATCCAGCCAAGGCGGTGGGCGGCCCCGGCGTAGGTCCTTCGATYCTTAAGTTAGAGAGTGTGTGAGAGAGATGTGCGGGAGCTTTAAGTGAGAGATGAGATCTCAAAACGTATGATGTGAGAATCAACTTAGAGAATGAGGCCTGAGTCCTTTTTATATAGACAAAAGTATTCCCCATCTAGGGTTTCCCCCTCCTACCATAAATAGCACGACCGACTCAAAATTAGGATRTCTCCTGTATGCTAAAATCTCATAAATAATAAAACTCTCGCTAAATTACTATATTAGCCGTTGGCCAATAAGCCTGTTCATAGGATTCAGTCCATCGGGACCCCGTAAAATAACATGCATTAGCCCATTAAAATCCCAAAATCAYGAAGCCCAACCTCAACGCCGAGCTACCACTCAGCGCCGAGCTGGTATAATAGTACTTATATCAAAAGAGGTCGCTACCTCATATAAGAGCTCGCTACTCCTATGCAATAAGTCGCTACTCTTCAAAACAGCCCACCCAGCTCCCAGAAGAATTGCTCCTTCTAACAAATGATGTCGCTTACCGAGATTACTTACTAAAATCCACATAAATACCTGCATGTTGGCAACGTGAATATTTGATGTCGTATCAGAACTCATCAAGGTCTATATAAACCATTCAAATAGAGTTAAACATAATATGCATTGAATTGAAAAGGTTACTTTTAATTCCCAATTTTCCAATTCATTATCACGTCATCGGGGGGGGGGGGGGGCGCGAAGAATCAATTAACGCTTTATAAGTTCAGTAGCTGCAACCCATTTTCATAACATCTAAACATAAAGAACTTCTTTTCTCAACCTAGAATGTAAGATTTTTAGTATGATATTAATAATTATGYATATACCTAAAAGAAAAAACAAAACAAAAAACTAATGAGTTTAATTCATAGGTTCTTACTATATATTTGCAACCCTTCTCCAATGTCAACTAGAGATATACCCATAAAATTGATAGCTTACTCTAAACTGCTTATCCAAATCAAAACTTGGCTAATGGACATAACCCAGTTACCAACAAATARTATTAGAACAATATGACGGCCGGTTGAAGATAAACATGTGTTAGGACTCCCAATACCAGGATTGGGGTTCTAAATCCCAATCCTCATTTCTTCTACGACTCAAGTTTTCAACCCACAACCAACAATTTCTTACACTTTACCCCACACTCAATTATTTTATCACATCATCATTATATTAAAATCATTAAATATTACTAAATACAATATAATAATACATTATCATCCACTTTTCAGACATGATTTGACATAAAATACAATATAAAAATACATTATCATCCACATTCCAGACATGATTTGACATCTACAGTAAAAAGTAAAGGATTCTGAATCCTATAACAAACAAAGATTCTTACTATTCACAGAATTCTCAATACTCAAGATTCTGACCAGAATTCAYAATTRCAATGAAACCTAATCTAAACAGTAACTTCCAAAAGTGAGCTTGAGAATCCAAAAAGAAGGCTATCTCATGCCCCACGTAAAGTTCTTTTAACATCAATTATGARTTAGTCCGATAATTTACTAAAGTACAAACCATAGCTCAAATAGGAAGGGGCAAACATGAAAAATTATTTTTTTTATTTTATTATATTATTCACTTTGTAAAAAAAGATTATAATATTATTCAGTATCAAAATACCTATATTAAGTTGGMAAAATTATTAAAACAGTTACAAAATTATGTTGATCGAACTTTTTTGCTGACTTAGCGTGATTCAATACTTTCTTATCAATTTTCTTTAATTTTAAACATTAAATTAAAAGAAAAAAAAAGCTGGAAAAAAATTATTTTGGTCCATTATATTGACCACATTCCAGAAAATGTACGTGACATTGACCATCGTCAAAATATGTCTACTAAATTGATCAATTGATCAAAAGGTCCCAAAAAAAAAAAAGAATTTGGTCGAGGTTTTTACTGACGTGGGATGATTTTATATTTTCTTATCAATTTTCAATAATTATAAATATTACTAATTATTTTACCCTCCCTTTTCTTCAGAGCTTTTCTTTCATTTTTCATTTAAGATAATTCATAAAATTTAAAAAAACAAAGAATTAAAAAAATATGTGATACAAAAAATAAATATTAATAAATTATAAAATAAATATAGAAATTTATATTTAGATTAATTGATTATCATMAAAAAAATTAACTAATACAATTAAATAAAAATATAAAATAAATGATAAAAAATTATAAAATAAATATAAAATTTTATATGAAAAAATCAGATTTTTTTCATACATGAATCTTGGGCTTTGTTTTAGCGATCCCTTTCTAATAAACTTAATGATTATGACGTATGACTTCTCAACTAGGGCAGACCTTTTAAGAAAAACTTGTGACAAAAAATTGACGATGTTAAAAAGAATCTTGTAAGGCCCGTGACAACCCAATTACTATCAACTCTAAGTAGCATATTAATGAGTAAAATYACCATCTCAACTTTCTTCTCGATCAAGAAAGCCTTATTTAGAAGCAAGAGCGAAGAAACATTGGTATCGAGAGGGTAACCAGAGCACTAAATTCTTTTATTCTCATGTAAGTCATCAACAAGAGAGAAACCAAATCTCTTCTCTCAAAAATTCACATGGTGGTCCTTGCAAGCATATTGATTATATTGAAAGCATTATAGTTAATTATTTTGGTGATATACTCACCTCTTCTATTCCCTCAACCATTGGCATCCTGCTAGGAGTGATTTGGGTCCGCTCTCGAATTTTTGGCAAACATGGCTACACCATGTTTTTGCAATGGCCATGTTTTCATCCTGCTGGCCATGTTTCTAATCGAATAGTGCGATTTTATGGTTGTGGGCCTCATTTTTTCTACTTTTCGAGGGGCTATTAGGAGAAACACTCGGGAACTATAAATAAGAGCCCTAGAATGTTTTTTAACATAATTTTGGAAGTTAGAAGATCACAACAACAAGCAAGAAACAAGGATGAGAAGAGATTGAAGAAGTTCTTGAAGAAAACCTCACACATACTTCAAAGATTCACTGGGGAAGTAATTATATCTTTGATTTGAAGACTAKACTTGTAAACATGATTTCTCCTTTCTTGGACTTATCTTTTTACACTTATTTTGATTTCAATTCAGCATGAACTAAACTTCCTATGTGTATGGATTGAGATGAACCCTAAATTTAACTTGTGACTGGGTATTGGTTGGTTTAAATTATTTTACGCTTTTCATTTGATTTGCTTGTGCTTTCTTATCAATTTTCTCAACTTGATAATTTTGGTTTACTTATTTTGTTTGTTCTTTTCTATTAATCAAATGAAGCGAAGTAGAGTAAGAACGCACATAAGTAGAAGAAGTTGCATGCAATTCTAGATATAGGACGACATAAATCCTCTGAATTAGTGTGAACCTAATAGGGAAATTCAATTTCTCGCATTGCTGTCTTGGGGGTTTTAATTAGGAAGAGATTTCGGTTAATCAACTTGAGGTTATGATTAGTTCACTTGACACTCGAGGTTTTAACTGCAATATAATAATCTTCTCTTGACAAATATCAATCCTAAATCTACATTCAAGTCGATGACTCTTGTGAATTTGAAAATTGTAATGTATCAAAATTAAAATTAAGCAATCGGGCTTCAGTTGTTTGAACAAATTTCACCATCAACTCCTCTAAATTGGGCGATCGTGGTTGTTGATGTTTTTGTTGCTGAAAACCAGGGGGCTAGTCAATCCGTGGCTGGGCTTGGTTGCTTCATGATAGATTTGGGTGTTGCCTCCATGCGAGATTATAAGTGTTACTATATGAATTATTACTCGGATTTCGGCCGTTGTTTCCCACAAAATCTACTTACTCGGAAGGTATTCAAATTCGGCAATCATGATTAAAATGAGAACCTCCACAAGTTTCACAAAGAAGTCCCTTATATTTGGAGTAGGTGTGACAAATGTGTCAAACTTCTTACTCAATGCCTTGACTTGGGCGATAATCATCATAATCCCTTAAGTACTATTAAACCTGTATATTATTTCACGCTTTCAAATACCGTAGAAATTCTCT
>BMAC01000475.1:3714-18714 GCA_014905375.1 Phtheirospermum japonicum
ACATTACTTACACAGATATCATCACGAACTACATACACAAAAAATAAAACAAACCAAAAATATGTGAATAATACAAATATTAATCACATATTAATACCATATAGCATCACATAAAARTMAGACWHCTKATCATATATTACATTCAGATGGCATCAAATACATACTGACATATCATCACATTCTACATTCAGTTATAATCACATTCTACATTCAGGTATAATCACATTGTACATTCAGATATCATCACATTCTACTTTCAGATATCATCACATATAGACTGATATATCATCACATTATTCTACTCTCAGATATCATCACCTATAGACTAACATATCATCACATTTTACATTCAGATATCATCACGTTCTAATTGTCGATATCATCACACTCTAATTTCAGATATCATCACATAACAGATCATCACACATTCCCTTCATGAATCGTAAGAGGAGAAATCATATACCTGCTCCTGTAATAGAACTACTTTCATCAATGTTTGAACTCGCACCATTCCCAGAAACTGGAATATTTGCAGTAGAAACACAAATCGGAAGAGCTGCAGTAACAAAAATAGAAATAGTTTAAACCTAATTCAATACGAATATAAATCAACTTCAAAAAATAACTTACCCCCGATCTGATTCGCGTCCATTGGAACCTCTATCAGATTCAAGTCCATTGGAATTGAAAGGATTTGTAGAGATGCAGCAGAAATTAATTCGGCGCTGTTGTAGAAAATCTCTCGACGCTGATCAGTTGTTAAATCAGAACAAGGAAAATTTACAATTATTTGTTGTTAAATCGATAGAGATCCTGTTGCTGTTGAATTCGATGGGTATAGACGTAATTATTGGACGAAATTAATGGAGGTTATGGGACAATCTTACAAAGGCGCAGATCGAAGAATTGGTGCAGATCGAGAAGAAAGATTTCTGCAGAAGGAAAAGAATGGGCGCGTACAAAAGTCTGAGAAGGAAAAGAGAGGGCGCGTGAAATTCAGGAAAATGCTTTTATATTTGAAATAGGGTGCACCTTGTAAGGTGCATCTGGGTCCATCTAATAAATTGCCCTCAATTTGAAGGTCTTATGTTTGATTTTACACAAATTAAAAAATTGGTAATTTATATAATTAAGTTATTAATTTAGTTAGTATTTTTCAATTACACCCTTCTTCAATTTATTAATGTCAATTAATACTTATAGAAATCAGTGTTGGAATTAGTATATTTGTTATTGGAATAGCAAGATTTTGCATTGTAATCATCAAATTTCAATTTACGAGGTAGGAAACTAGTATTTTAAGAATATTAATTAAGGGTATGTGTGGAAATAAAATATTAATGATATGTTAAATATGATAACTGGACTATCTTTGTGGGACGGACAAACATAGAATAGTGGACTATTTTTGTGGGACGGGGGGAGTAATCCTTATTTATATAAGGATGTGTTAATTTTTGTTGTTTTGAGTCATTTATTTTATGTTTAGAGTCATAATAGGCCGAGTAATCGAGTCATTGAGTCGATAACAAAAGGACGTGAGATAACGATATTCCCGCGCTTAATGTCTAGTTGTAGCAGTTTTTGTATTTTGATGATCATATCTCCTACATCTCACATTTGATTGGAGTGATTCAAAAGCTACGAAAAGATAAGACGAATGGATACAACTTTTATTAATACATTAAAGGCTGGTTTTGAATTTGGGAATCACGTACGGCTAGTCTTGCAAATGATGCGCAATCTCTCTAACTTGGTGGTTGAGGATAGTGTCTCTTCGACTATTAAGGCATTAAGTGCGGATGGCGACATATGTCGGTCCGAGACTATTTATGGGATTATGGGGGCTTCCATGAAGGTCCAATAAGAGGGTTCTCTTTTGTTCCAAGATTGTGGTCCCGACTTTTCTTCTTCGGTTGGTCATGTCCAACTGCCGAGCATGACATGTTGAGTCGAGCTCTGCCCATAGCATCAGACATCCTATGTCTATCCGAGCAACTTAGGTTGTCTAGAGCATGTGTTGTCACACCGCCCCACCTACTGCATCAGGCACATTTGCACAAGATGCCGAGCAGAACTTAGATTGCACATTTTCACATCAGGCACATCACAAAAGATATTAAGAGTATCAGCAAACACATTTATTATATCATAAAAGTAAGCTCAAGTATCACAAAAGATATTAAAAGTATCAGAAAATACAGTTACAGTATCACAAAAAAATAAAGTTATTACATCACACTGTTTACTGATTTTTTTTCATCTTTTTTTTTTTGGTTGTTATTTTTGAATTTTAGATTTTTGTTCCTATTTTGTACGAGGATCATTATGTTTGTGTCGTGATAAACATTTCTATGAAAAAAACGCAATATCTGGACAACCGTAAGTGGGACGATGTAGATTGCTATGAGAGAGCTGTAAAAATTGTGGTAAGTCATCTTTTTATAAGAATTGTTATATGGTTTAGGTAGCATATTATTCTAAAATTGACAGTTTCATTATTTAAGTTATTTCAAAATTAGGATTTAGGGTTTACTGTTTATATTTTTATTTTTATTTTTTGCAAGAATGTGATTTCTATCATTAGTCTCTTAAATTATCTCCAAACATATTTAAAATATCATAGAATATAGTGAAAGTATTACATATATTTAAGCTAATTTGGATTTCTTTTTTACCTGATTTTTTTGTTCCTAACTATTTTTGCTTTATTCTAATAATATTTTTATAGATTAAAGAAACGACAACATTTATGAAAATGAAGAATCACTCATGCGCTGCTGAAATCATAGATTACAGTTTTGAGAATGTCCCATTTATCAGACAAACATGGAAACAAGACCTTGATTGTGGTGTTTATTTGATGCACCATATGAAACACTTTAATGGCGTTGCATACACGTCCCCGAGTCTGTTAAAAGAGTTTTCTTTTCTTTTGGTTTTTGGTTTTGACAATAAAGACCATATTGATGTTCTTAAGTAATTATTTTTTTCCTCATTTCAAGGCTCTAATTCGTCACGCTATCATGGCAGAGGTCTTTGCAAAGCTTGTTTCGAGTCTTTTCAATACAGTTCGTGGAGTGTATTGAAGAAAGTGCAGATACTTTATTAAGGGAGGCCAGAATTTAATAGCATATTGTTGAAAGAGGAAAGCTGATGTTGCAGTTACAAGCATACAAAATGAGAGTGGTTAAGTACTTTTGTGTACCAAAAACATTTTTAATTTTTAATTTTGTTAGTAAAAATAGATTATGAGAGTTGTGAAGTACTTTTGTGAGCCAAAACAATTTTAGATGGATATGTATGTTGGGAATTTCTCGACGAGGCTGATTGTTGGAGGTCTTAGATGAGTTTGCATGTTGGGGAGCTTTTTTAGATATTTTACATTTATGTTTTTGTGCTGAGAACCGATGTTTTTAGATATTTAGATATGAACATGGTATTATTTTCCCGTTCTGTGTGGATTTGGTACTTTTCTTATTTATCAAGATTTTAATGGTGTCATGTTTTTTATTATATAGGTTGTGTGTATATATATATATATATATATATATATATATATATATATATATATATATATATATATATATATATATATAACAAGTAAATATTTGCTAGTAAGAGCATTTATTTTCTAAGAACCCAAAAAAAACCCCACATTTATATGAAAACACGGTTCATTTCTAAAAAGAAAAGAGCATTTATAAAGAGTTAAAACCTAATTCTTAAGGGCTTGTTTGTTATAAGATTCACAATATTAGATTGGTATTTCAAATATTGGATAATCGTTTGTTCTAAGTTTCAAAAATTAAATACTCAACCAATAATTTCTTACACCTAATCTCTATCATATACTATCCTATGAACACATATAATTAAATACTACTAAATACAATATTAATACTCCCTCCATCCCAATTTGATGGTCCTACGGTTGATTTCACATAGATTAAGAATTTGGTAGTTTATATAGTTAGGTCATTAATTTAGTTAGTATTTTCCAATTATGCCCTTCTTGAATTTATTAATGTCAATTAATACTCATAAAAATCAGTGTTGGAATTAGTATATTTGTTATTGGAATAGTAAAATTATGCATTGTAATTATCAATTTTCAATTTACGAGGTAGAAAACTAGTATTTCAAGAATATTAATTAAGGGTATGTGTGGAAATGAAAAACTAATGATATGTTAAATATGTTAACTGGACTATCTTTGTGGAACGGACGAAAATGGAATAGTGGACTATCTTTTTGGGATTGAGGGAGTATAACATTATTAACTTTTCAGACATGATTTAACATAAAATACAATATAATGACATATTATCATCCATTTTTCAAAAATAATCTGACATGTACAGTAAAATGTATAAAATTTTGAATTATATAACAAACAACAGTTTATAGAATTATGATTACCCCTTTGAATATCGGGATTCAAATCACAACGAATGCTAATCCAAACATACACTAAAAAACCTTATGCCCACTTCTTAATTATAACTGCCCAACTCATTATCTTGTTAGGAACTTCTACATTGCCATGAAAACCCCATTTTTTTATCTAATAAAAATCATTAGATTAAAAGTTGATTATAATTATTGACATATCAATAAATGCAAATGTGGGTGAGAAGTTCGGTACCTTCACGACATCGTAGTCATTTTCTATGTTGACACTATTGTTATTAAACTTAGTTAGTGAGTTGGCTTTCTAACTATAGTCGGTATACTTATTTGTCAACAATTATCCCTAAATTTACTATTAAATTGTATCATAATTTAGTCACATTAATTCATTTGAGCACAAATGAAGTATAACTGAAAATCCAGTTCTACTTAATCACAATTTATTGTATTTTTTATATTGAAAATAATTCGGATCAATATAATTATACAATTACCAAAGAAAAATAATAAATATAAAAATAACTATACAAATACAAAAACTTGTATTTAGATTATAATTATTTATTAAATATATTTAAAATTAAAAAAATCACAAAAATCATATATATTGTAATAATATAAATGAATCCCAAAATATTTTAAAATTAGATTAAAATATTATGAATTCTAAATAATTATTTAATAAACAAAATAAATATGAGGTACGTTAAATAAATATAAGAAATATATTTAATTACAAATACTTTTACATCGATTAAAAAATAAAAAAAAATCACAAAGATAGATAGTGTAAAATATATAAAATAAATCTTATTTTAAAAAAATGGATAGAAAATATCCTAAATAATCATTTACTAAATCCAAGAAATAAAATAAATCAAAAACAATTATGAATTCAATTAAATAAAAATGGAATTTATATTTTAATTCTAAGTAATTTTTAAAATGAAAGAAGAAAAACCATAAATAATATAATATAATATAAATCTAAAATTATTTTGAAATAAGATAAAATTACAATAAAGTTCTAAATACTTATTTATATCAACATAATGTTTATAGCAATCCTACTATGATTGTGCCTCTACAAACATAACAATTTTATCAATAGGGTTGACTTCCATAAAAAAAATATAACAACAATAATGATTAAATACACCGTACTCATGCATTTCTTATGCCAAAATGAAACTAATAAGTTCTTTCTTAAAGTTCAAAGTAGCAACAAGATGTTTTACTTAGCATTTTAGCACATTTGGCTGGAGAAAGGAAAAAGGAAAAAGAATATCGGATTATAACATATATACATGTGCTGCACTGACGATGAAGAAACAAAAACCAAAATATACGGGAAAAAAAGGCGCAAGCGTTTCACATCTCGAAACAAAAAGGGCTCTGAACTATATATATCTAAAAAACTTCAACTAAACCAGCATTTCACAAATTTCGCCCGCTTTCGTCTAACATCATTCCTTTAAGACTCTTAGCCAGCCAGATCGCCGTATCCCTTGGAGACACCTTTTCCTTTCCGAACGGTTTCAAAACAACCCCAAGTTCTTCGAGCCTATTCTGCTGAAGCAAGTCGGCAGACAGTTCTAACAGTCCTTCAAGCGCATCGGCCCGTTGTCTGAATGAAGTCACATCCAAAGTTTCTTTCGTGGGCCCTTCTTCCTGAACCGAAGGGTTCGTTTTTGCTAATTCGCCAGAATTTGTATTAGTTGTATTCGTCACGTCTATTTCTTTCGTCACGGGGTTTTCAGATATATTCGAAGTAGGGCCCGCACTTTCCGAGTTTTTCACATCAGTCTCGTCCTTCACCACATTTATCAATTTCCCAACATTCTCGGCGAGCCCCACTTGGAAACGGCTGTGATGTATGACGTGTATCACTTCATCGAACACCGGTTGTGGGAGATGATTATTGTCAGTAGCGGGGTTTTCCTTATTTTCATTTTGGGCCGGGGGCCCTTTGTCGTCCGACGGCAAATTATTTTGGTTAACAGGTTTTTTCACCACGAACTTGTCATCATCATCATCATTCGGCTTCGTCACGAGATTCTCGGGCCGATCGCTCGGGCTGATGAGTAAATTATCTGTGCGGTGAAATGGGATCTCCAAATTAACTCTGGAGCTCGTTTTCTCATCACCACAAGCATTCACATCCATGATTTTGTCGTCCGAACGTATAGATTCTTCACGCTTACTATTATTTTCACGAAATTTAGCCGACGAATCTTCCAAGTTTTCAGAGCGCGATGAGGAAGGAGTTGAACAGCTAGGCCTAGAATCGTTAATTTCAAATTCAGGTTTCGTTTGACAGTTAATCTCTGTGGCTTGCTCCTGAAATATTATATTTTCCAACGAGCCGATAGAAGGAGTAGTGGCTACATCATCATCGTAGAGTTCGAATCCTTGGATAGATACCGACGAAGATGCCGAGTTGCTGCTATCCGTTTGCAATCTCTTTGAACTGGGCCCCGCCGATCTTTTGGAATGCTGCGCAATTTCGCGTGTTAATTGCGAACCGCATGCATGAGAGGCTGGTTTCGTAGGTTCGGGATCGTGGGCATCGTTCGAATCAGTCTTCGTTGTGTTAGTATTCATGGTATTCAGAGTTTCGCATCCCACTTGCCGCACCCGGCCCGGAAATGAGGGACGACGGGCCAGGGATGGAGGAGTTTTCTGTCTTGGCCTTGTGGAGAATCCTTCTTCGGCGATATGCTTTGTGGGCCCCGACGGAGGTATCCCTTCATGTCTAGCTTTGGACTTCGGAGGGGTTTCCATGCCGGGTAGCTACACAAAATATGACAGTTAATTTCTGTGGCGGTTAAATTACAAAACTACCCTTGAAATTAGCCCTATTACAAAAATGTCAAGGGGACGCTTGTAATTTTGAAAAATAACTACTCCCTCCGTTCCCTCAGTTCCACTCTTTCTGTCACAATTTAAAATTTTCCATATCCCATTCTATCTGTCACATTTACATCACATTTACATTTTCAAGAGAGAATCATCGTTACATTTTACTTTCCCAATAAGAATTAAATGTGATTTTACTAATTTTACCCCCACATCTTTATTATTTTACATTTTTAATTATTTTAAACAAAATGATATTATGGTCATTGGATACCTATAATAACACAAATCATCTTTCTTAATCTCCGTGAAATGGTCAATTACGACAGATAGAATAAGAGTAGTTTTTTTGGGAGGGGAAAGTGGTCAAAAAGTCCACTCCCGCAAGATTATCCGCCTCAAACTCCACAACAAAAGAAATTCGTTGGTAAAATAATACTTTTCCTCCCCTGATTAAACTTTTTTTTTACCTCGCCTGATTAAACTTGAACCCTAAAATCTCGACTAAAATAGCCCTTAATCATCACCTTATTATACTGAATTATCATCAGATTATTTCATCCTCACCTCACCAGCTTGTGCAATGGCAATTTTAACTTTTATCTTTAATGACAATGAAGAAAATAGGCTGGATTTGTCATACAGTTGCCAAACTTTGTTCCCTTTTCCAAGATTGCCCCCGATCCCCCATGGTAATTAAGGGGGTGTTTGGGGTAGGACTCATTGGTATTCTAAATTCTGATATTCAAAATCTTGGGGTATTGATAATACTTTGAATAGTAAGAATCTTTGTTTGTGTTTGTTATAGGATTGAGAATGTTTTACTTGTCACAACAGATCTCAAATCATGCCCGAGAAGTGAATGATGTTGTATTACTATAAAATATGTAGATGTCAAATCATAATGTTGTAATTTTATGTAATATTTGGAGTGAGGATAAGATAGTATAGGGCCCAGGTTGTAAGAAGTTGGTTTTGTATTGAAAATTTGAGTCCTACCACAAACAAGTATTGTAATTTTGAATACTGAAATCCGGTATTCGCAATGCTAGTGCAAACAACCCCTAAGGTAAATCTCATGGATAGTATTTGTAATTACCCCGATAAAAATGGAGAACTTTTTTCATACCTGATGCTTCAAAGAAGGTGACGCCTGCATTCTTCTAGTAAAGTCCGGATTCGGTTTCGATGATGGTGTCTCCGCATTACCCTTATGACCATAATTAGTGGGGCCCGGTTTGGCAACTCTCGGAGACGCCTCGACAATCACTCTCTGATTGCTACCACCACCGCCACTCCTTGCATGGCCGCTTCTCAGCGGGGAGCTATTTTCTCTGTTTCGCCCTTCCTTCAAAGCAATCATAATATTTTTGATTGTCTTCGGCTGCTGCTTCAATTCGTTGTGATATCCCACCGGCTGCTCCTCGTGCACCAGTGGTTCGTCAACAGAGGCAGCCGAGTCCGTATCGGCGGTGGTTTTATTATGGTCACGGTTAGACATTAAGCTGTCCCTGTCGCTGCATGAGCTGTTGCTGCTTTGGCTCTCGGCCATATGCTTTCTACTTTCACGAACTGCTGTGGGTGACGTGGCGGTTGGGCGGTATTGGTCGATATAAGGCTGTAGGTATGGGTGCTTCAGCAGTTCTGATGCCTGAAAGTAATATTGAGAGGAGATTAAAACATAAATAAATATATTGTATTATATATAATAAAACGGATAGAAAGATTATTGAAAATGATTTTGTAGTGTTCTTACACTTAACCGATGCTCGGGGTTTTTCCTAAGCATGCTCTTGATTAGAGCTTTCCTGTAGCGCAAAGAAAAAAGATTTGTCAAATTTATTTCAATTACAAAAAGACCCTTGAGGTTTGAACTAATTGGAAAAAAATTTTTAAAAAAAGGTAATTTTCAAAATTACATCAAATTCCCTTGATGTTTTATTTTGCCTTACATGTACCACTTAATAAGCAAAACAACATTTCACAACTTCACATCCATAAAAATATTACAATTAGCACCTTAATTTCAGGGGTAGTTATTGTAAGTTTGAAAGTTAGTTGGGAAGTTAGATGCATAGAAACAATTCCACCATAGAACGGCTTCACTTACAAGGATGGGGAGTAACAGGGAGGCAAAGGTCCCATAGATGATCGATTAATCTTGCTTATTAGACTCGCCATGTCCTGAAACATGCACCCAGCAATTAAGCATAAGACGAGCTTAAAAATAAAATAAACAAAAGTGGAGTCCTGAAAAACCAGAAACAGCTCACAATACCCCGTTAAAGCATAAAATAATACTTCTTATTTTTAAGGGTAGAGCAGTCAAAACGTCAACCCGGCCCGAAAGTTTTTGAGTCACTATTTTTGAAGCCCAGTCCATTGTACGGAAAAAAAACAGTTGAAAATGTGCTGGGCTTACCAGGCCGATCGGACAGGCCAAAAAAGCCCAGTCCATTTCATCCAAAATTATTAACAGAGTAATAAATGGAAGATGTAACCGAACAAAGTAAAAGAACTTGAATTTTCTTACAAAAGCCTTGAAAGCAGGACGATGAGCAGCCATTTCATACATACAGCATCCTGATTGACAAATGAAACATTATATAATCGATATCCGAAAATTCAGTTGTCATAATTCAATGTTATCAAAAGAAGAGAAAAATGAACGTTGAGATTACCGAGAGACCAAATATCGGACTTAAATCCATAAGGAATATCAGCAAGAAGTTCGGGACACATGTAATTAGGAGTTCCAACTACCTGCACAAAACAAGATGATAAACCATTAGATTTCTGAAGCCTTGTAATTTGAACAATCTAATGCACAATAAGTGTGATTTTGGCTGACATTATCAGTTGAAAAGTTTATCTCTTGATAACACTAAAGCAAATCATATAAAATTTTGCAGCCCCGGATAAAATAAGATTCTAGCTAGCAATTTCGGTTTTAAATTCTCAATTAATCATTTTCCCGCATCATCAAAATTACAAAAACACCCCTGAGATTCTATATTGTCTTACATTTACCCACTTCAAAAGCAAAAAAACATTTCAAAACCCTCCTTCACATTTATAAAACTGTTACAGCTTCCATTAGCATTTTCGTAATTGTGAAGGTTAGCAGGTTCTCTTTTTTTTCTTAATTAGGTCGAATCACAAGGCTACTTTAGTAATTATTATCTCTAAAATTTTAATAAGTTATCTTCCCTTTTCAAATATAAGTGGGTTGATACTTGATAAAACTAAAATTCTATCCATTGCGTTTCCAACAAAATGATCGAAAGAAACACAAGCAAATATATTATCTTTCTTGATTTTGTTTCAATATATTTAATTTCACCAGGGAAAACAGATGTATTTTATGCATATTAAGCACGTACCGAAGAAGCCAAATCATCAGCCTTCAAAGTTTTAGCAAGTCCAAAATCACCTGCTCAAAATGAAAGTTTAAAGAAGTAAATACAATTAGTTTAGGCTTGCATTAGTAATATAAATCTGAATTCATCAAAAGAAAATTTAGTCCAAGCTTACCTAGACGAACATCTTGATCTTTGGTAAGAAAAATATTCGAACACTGTCAAGAAGCGCGCTAAGGAGATTAGTTCCAATAAATTATTTAATTTAACAGAGAAAACATAATGATTAAAAAAATCGCATTAAAATCAGATGCCTACTTTGAGATCCCGATGGAGAACATATTTAGAATGCAGATAATCAACTGCCAATAATAGTTGAGTGAACCACTTCAATAGTTTCTGCACAGCGTACATGATTAAGAAAAAAAAATCAATATATTGCAAAAGAAAATAGAAATAATTATTATCTCATCGGCAAGAACTCAAACCTCCTCCGGAAAATTCTGTCCGTTGGCCTTTTTCATCAGTTCAGCCCTGTTACAGTTCAACAATTGACAGCCGATAAATACAAGGAGAAAAACATCTTATATAATATAAAAATGTATTCCACTTTCCGGGAAAAAAATGCACCACACAATACTTACATGTCACCACCCTCACAGTAGCCAGTAACTATGCAAACATAGCACCCCTGTTTTTGCATTTGCCAACAAAGAGCTCAGTAAATAATATAAGAAAAAAAAGGAATAAGAAGTCAATAACACTGAACAAGATCAATTACAGAATCATAAGAGAAAATGGAAATATAAAGGTTCGTGGACAATTACCTTCTCTACCCAAGCTTCCTTGAACTCTACAATGTAAGGATGTTGTATTCGTGCGATTAACGCCATCTGCATTTTTCGAATACAATAAATTAGCAATAAATTCCAATTTGATGGTCAAGAGTCCAAAAATGTAGAAATTGGTTATAAAGCCAAGGAAATTATTTCGACCAAGTACAGTGAAATTCGGAGGTAATTCGACATTCTTCTCGAAAGAATAATCAAGATCCCCAGAAGAGTACAAGATAATCAAATTGGTACAATTACACCAAACAATTATCAAACTAAGAACTGTTACAGATAATTACTCAAACAAAAACTTATCAATCTGAAGAGGTCAAATCAAGTCAAGTGAAATTAAAGGATATTCACAGTACCTCTTGATGAGCCGATCTCCGGCAACGTTCCGTTTGTCGAGCTAATCGAATCTTCTTGAGCACATACCTAATTTACATTCCCCCAAATCAGGAAAAACAAAGAAACGATAAATTAATAAAAATTTCAATGAATTGAAAAAAACCATCATTCATAAATCCAAAAATCCCTAAAATTGACTCTCTTTTTTATTTCTCCAGAAATTCATACTTTTTCCTCTCCAGCTTGTGATTAACCAAAATGGCTGCCCCAAAAGCTCCACGGCCAATCTGCTCCATGATCTCATACTGATCCATTCTTGATTCCATCATTCACCAATCTTGAAGCCCCAAAACAAGCTTTTACTGTATTTTCAATTCTCGATTACAATGCAGATACCTTGGATAAGCGCAATCTCAGTAACTCGGAAATCTCATTACATCCACTCCCAATAGAATAAAACCCCTGATTAGCTCGCTAAGTCAAACTGCTACGAGAGTACAAACACGCAAACACGGAGTACAATAAAATGTGACCAAGTTAACCTAATCATCGAATCTTCTTCCCCTTTCCGGCCCATTCGCAGATCAATCCGCAATAAACCACACTAACTAACAGTTCGCAAAAATCAAAACAAGTAAACAGAAATAAGCACTGTATTCTTGGAAATGAAGCAATCCCAGACATTAATGGAACGTAAATCAAAATTTTCCCATTCAAGAAAATTTTTATGTTTTTTCACCAAAGAAAGTTGTGTGGACTGAGGCCTGAGGTTTTTGTGTGTGTGTGTGTGTGTGTTTGTTTTGTCTCTGTTTCGAGTTTTCTCTTTCCTTTTGGTGGGTTATGGTTAAGCACTCGAGTCTGTGGAGAAAAGGATTCGGTTTAGCAGTTAATCATAGTTAGATTGGAGGTTTGAGGATTAGGGTGTGATATTAACTTCCAACCAATTCCTTTTTTTTTTCTTTTTTCATTTTAAACCAAATTCGGAGAAAATAAAAAATAGAAAATCCTAAAAATATTAAATATACTATAAAACTAAAATTACAAGGAAAATCATAAGAAAAACTAAAGTAAAATTTTGGTTATGACTAACGAAATGGTTTTATCTATTTTTGGGGGATATGTAATTATTAAACCTTCAAACATCATTACTATTTCTTAATTGCGTGTTTAGTCATATATATTGTGCGATAGGTTCAACCTCATTCTCCTCCGTGGGTGACCGAAACATAACTTCCAACTAATTTTTCTCTTTAAAGTTCAAAGTGGGCAAGGGAGAGAGGTATTCACTGCGACAGCCCTACAATATCTTCTGTGAGCTGTCAATCAGATGAAAGGGATTTTCTACTTGATATGAAGGAATGTTTGGCTGAGTTTACTTGCAGCTTATTGGATTTGAAAATATGAAATAAAATGAAAATGATGTTATGAGCTTTTTGGTGATTTTTGTGAGATTTAAGTGGTAGATGTTTATCTTTGGAATTTTTCTGGTATACTAATAAATATGCATAAAATTAGTGTAACATTTCTCATTATCACACAGATTCAAAAATGGATTTAATATATCGTAAAAGTAAAATAATCTACAATATTTCCATTATACCCATCTTTAAACATTCAAAAATTAATTAGGTAATTGAATATTACATAAACAAATAATTAATAGGAGATCACGTCTGGTCAAATTAAATTTCATTATAGTAACATATATTTGAAAATAATTAATTATTTACTTCTTGTTATTTTTCTACAGAAAAAGAAGGGAGGAGGGGGGTGATTATGTCTAACAGTTCCATTCCAACAGATCACTCTACCATCAGGAATATTCTAAATTTCAATAATATATATATATATATATATATATATATATATATATATATATATATATATATATATATATATATATATAAATGAAGTTGAAAAGAATGGCTAATTTTGAATATGTTAGCTATTTGCCGACAAATCCCAGCTGGTTTTAAAGATTTGAATCCAAAAATACAAATTACATATGGGACCAAGCTCATCACAGCCGTGAATCACGAACAATATAAACTAAAATCTTGGCCGTACGATCTTGACAATAATTCGCCATTTTATTAGTAGATCACAATGGAAAGTTGGTTTTTTTTTTCTATACTAATACCGTACCAAATATATATCTAAAATTCTATTCCGATACCGTACTGAATATGTCGTTATACCGAATGTCGGCATACCGAATTTTCAGTAAATTACACGGCACATATCGTACCGTACCGAAAATACCGGTATGCCAAATTCATGTACGGTATATGTATTATACCATTTCATACCGAATGCAACGAAACAAAATACAAAAATTTTATACCGAATACCGATATTTTTCGGTATTTAGGTATATATATATATACCGAAATATCAATATTTTTTTGGTATTTCGGTATATACCGAACTACCAATTTTTTTTATTCGCATAACCGATATCGTACCGTAATATTTCGGTATTGATATCGTAGTGTTACCGAAAATCACGGTATACCAAAAATACGGTATTTTTCGTTAATTTTCAGTACGGTAAATACAGTATTTCGGTATTTTTTTTCCACCCTAAAGACAACTAAAAAAATTATAATATAAAAAATGATATTTCGGTATTTCAGTGCGGCATATAATATATGAAATTATAATAATAAATGAAATTTTCCTAATGTATGATAATAAAGATTTTCAGAAAAAAATAATATGTTAATTTAATATTATTGAATGCATCATACCAAATACAGTCATTTTGAAAGGAAGAACCAAACGCGCGGTTTCAAAGTATTTAAATGTAACAAAATTAAATATTAAAAGCGACATAAAGTATATATTTACATTATGCAAGTAACTAACATATATATAAATGGGGTAATTATTTTTTACCCCAAAACTATTACATTTTTCACAGTTTATTGTACAAACTATTATTTGTGACAAGCCGTCATACAAACTATGCGCGATTTGCAATTTGCCTCCTGGACCGGGATGTTTGTGGTTTTGTAATCAAAACTGGATGATGTGGCACAATTTGGTTGCGCCACATCATCCGATTTTGGTCACAAACCACAAAAAATGTGATTTAGGGGACAAATTGCAAATCACATGTAGTTTGTATGGCGATTTATCACAAACAATAGTTTGTATGGTAAAATATGAAAAACGCAATAATTTAT
>BMAC01000475.1:49455-63506 GCA_014905375.1 Phtheirospermum japonicum
TTATTTCTAGCGGTTTTGGGCAAATCCTTGTGGATTTCGGGTTAAAAAAATCATAATTTAAACGACATAATTTTGTGCCATGACCATGATTTTATCTGGTTTAATGGTTCGGCCAGTGGGCTTTTGCCTCTTTTAAACATCTCTACCCCTGCGCCGCACACTTGGATTCGTGCTTGACTATAATAAAATGGGTATTACTCCCCCTGTCGAAACATAGAGCACATTTTTTCTTTTACAAAATTCAAGACAAAGTAACTAGTATGGTTAGGGATGGCAATAAACCTGGTTGAAATGGGGATCCGCCCGCCCCCACCCCAACGGGGATGGGGATTACCCGCTTTAAGCGGGGATGGGGATGGGGCGGGTATGATATTGCGGGTTTTTGGGGGCGGGTACGGGGATGGGGATAAGGTTCCCCCCGCTGGGTACCCGCGGGTACCCGTCCCCACTTGAGACCCGTTTCAAACCCGCATATATTATTTATTAATTTTTTTTTTTTTTGAACCATTTTTAAATGTAATAGAATAAATGTTTGTTATGCCATTTGAATTTTATTATAATTTTATTTTTTATTATTTAAATAGACCTAAAAATCAAGCTCCATAATTTTTTTTTTAGTTTTTTAAGTGACAAAATGTAGACGGGTACAAACGGGTATGAACCGAGTATACGGACGGGGGCGGGTGATTGGGTATTGCGGGTGGGGGCGGGGGCAACTAAATACCCGCGGGGACGGAGGATACCCGCTTAGTTTGAAGCGGGGGCGGGCCGGAGATGGGGATGACTTTTTCAAGCGGGGACGGGGGCGGAGGTAGCGTACCCGCCCCCCATTGCCATTCCCCTAAGTATGGTTGAAAAACTAAATTTTTACCACCCTTTATTAAACACTAAATGATTAATTAATTATTGATATCAATGTACATTAAATAGAAGCACCTAAGTAAATGTAATGAAACAAATATGAAAAGTGTGCTACAATTTAGGACAAAAAATTGTGATATAATCATGAGATGGAGGGTGTATATAATTATTATGTCTTTGTGAAATGCAGAGACTAAAGATACATGACTACGGTAGACTCATATCTGAGATCCTTTTAGCCGATAATAACTTTGTCTTTAAATGAGAATTTGAATATTTATTTCAAGAAGTGCGAGTTTTAAAAAGTTAAATAAAAAATATAAGCTAATTATTCACACGCGCGCGCGCGCACACACAACACACAACACACACACACATATATAATATATATATATATATATATATATATATATATATATATATATATATATATATATATATATATATATATGATTAGATTCAAATGAGAACCATGTTCCTATATGTGAACTTAGGGTCAATTATGGGCCTTAGATATAATTAAATTGATGGATCATATTTTTTGTGTATTTCCTTAATTAGTTAAAAGTATTAGAATTGTATAATAAAAGCACCACTGATGTATATAACTGAAATGTTAATAAAGTAATGTGATTGTTTAATAAAAGCACTGCTGGTATGTATTAAAGGCACTGGTTCGCAGGTTCGCATATAAGGACATTGTTCTCATTTGAACCCCCCATATATATATATATATATATATATATATATATATATATATATATATATATATATATATATATATATATATATATATATAAGCTAATCTCTCTCCCTCTCCTCTCTCTCTCTCTCTCTCACACACACACACACACATGTATACATAGTATTAGGTTCGAATGAGAACCATATCCTTATTTGTGAACGTAAGGTCAATTATGGGTCTTACATCTAATTAAATGTTTGGGTGAGATTTTTTATATTTTCTTATTCAATTAAAAGCATTAGAATTATATAATAAAAGTACTGCTAGTGTATATAAGTAATATATTAATAAAACATTGTGATTGTATAATAAAACACTTTTGATATATAATAAAAACAATAGTTCGTAATAAGAGAAAGTTCTCGTTGGAACTCCTATATATATAAGAAAATTTTAAATTTACAAAAGGGTCAACCGCCCCGCGCACTCCCTTGGATCCGTCCCTGCTCACCAATCTGATTTGGTGGCTATTGTATCAAGTTTAGAGGTTTTTAGTAACATCCATGTATTAGCTCTCGTGGGCTATGTTTGGACAAAGAATTTGGAATAATTAAATTCAATTTCTAAATTCTAAATACTCAATTGTTGTAAAATTTAAATTCTTAACATTTAACCAACAATTTGTGAAACTTAAGAGTGTATAATATTATTTGTGGGAATATTTCTCACAAATAAACCTATATTTTGTAAATAAAGAAAGAAATAATAAACATTCTTTGCCTTTTAAACATAACTAGTATTACACCCGTGCGATGCACGGGAGAATAATTTTAAGGTTTAATTTATCAAATATTTAATATTAATTTTATGTGAATAATATAATAAATAAGTGGTTATAATAATTTAAACAAAAGTAGAATAAGATAAAAATTAAAATAATAAATGTAAGAAATTGAAAAATTAAACATTATACGGAACATGCTTAACAAAACTATTATTAATCAGAATCTTATAATTTATAAATTATGAAATACTTCCTTGTACACAACATTCGTAGTTTTTTTCCTACGTTTATTTTCATCATCGCAAATCAAGATTTTTAAACCTTTTCGGTTGGTGACCCTTGATATTACAACATACAGTTGACCATTATTGAAAACAGGCTTTTTCAAGAAAAGTCTAACATGGGATAGGGATTGACCTTGACTTTTATTAATTGTCATTGCATACGACAGAATAACCGAAAATTGCCTTCGTTGAAACTTAAATGGCAACCTAGGATCCGATGGTGTTACGGTCATTCGTGGGATGAGTACTATTCACCCGCGTTACTTCCTTGGAGAATTGTTGCCTCCAAAACATGATCACCCAATTTCGTAACTACCAATCTAGTTCCATTGCACAAACTAAGTGAATGATCAATATTTCTCAACAACATGATTGGAGTACCAACCTTCAATCGTAGCTCATGATTCGGCAACCCATAACACTTGATTGTGTTCAAAGACTCAGTTGAATGGATGTCTTGTAAAATATCAATATTTGCATCGGATTTGCGCGCACTATTTGATATCAAATATACCTTACTTTCCCTTCATTCAATTAAGTCATATACTCATTGATTAAATTGACCACATCAAGTGTTGGTGCAAGAATAGCTCGGCCCTCCAAATGAATAGAACATTCAGCATTCGTTCCAAATTARGGATAAGTGCTAYCCACAATTGATGCAATAGGGTCACCATCATCTAACAACAATAAATCCTCTGGGATGTCGATTTCAATGATYCCATCATTTGATCCTCCAACCGTCCRATCTCCAATGCTATTTATCCATTGAGAAAACTCTTTCAATTSATTCGAATCAGGCTCTGAGCTGAGATTTTGAAGCCTCATATTCTTTGTCAATCTCAAAACCTTACAATGTCTCCATAAGTGGGAAGAATTGATGGTAGCATGTACTATGTCTGGCCTAGTACCCTTGGGAATCACCGGAAGAATTTGTCGAAAATCCCCACCAAGTACAACAGTTTTACCTCCGAAGGGAATATCTCTAGCATTTGGATTCTTGAATCCCATAATATCTTTCAATGTTTTGTATAATGCTTCAAAACAATGTCTGTGCATCATCGGAGTTCATCCCAAATTATCAGTTGTGCACGCACCATTAATTCCGCAAGGGGGGTTCCCTGGAAAATCCCACACGATGATTCTTCATGGAGATTGAATGGGACTTTAAACCTAGAATGAGTGGTTCTTCCCTTTGGAAGAAGAAGAGAAGTTATCCCGCTAGATGTCACATTTAATACAATCCCACCATTAGATCTCACTGCTGCAGAAAGAGTCCTCCAAACAAAAGTTTTTCCAGTTCCTCCATATCCATAAACAAAGAATAGGCCGCCCTTTGTTGAAGAAACCGATTTCATGACCTCGTCATACACATGTTTTTTTTATCTTTATTGAGATTTTGAAATAAATTCGCGTGTTCTTCAATGAGGGCATCACGGACATGGTCCAACTCCTCAGCAATAAGTCTATTAACAGAAATATTAGATTCGACTTCAGTTGGAATTATCATTGGAGGAAAGTCCTTTAAGCTCTTCCCTATGTCCCGCAACAACTTTTCCACTTCAAGTAAAGCAAGATTTTGAATTTCAGCATCACTCATCAGCAAATCTGTACCAGAAAAAATTAAAAAATAATTGTACGTTCACTAATTTATATGAAAAAATACTTAAAAGAACACGATAAAAAAATAGATATAATTGAAGTTTATTAATTAATACCTTTGTTATTTCTAAACTTTTGTTGTCTGTGTAAAATGACATCTGATAAATATTTCTAACATTTTTTCCACACTTTTTCCGGTCGAGATATAGATTTGGACGCAAGKAATGTCATGAATAAGGACCTAACAGAATGTGCATATCCCCAATAACTTGCTTCTTCGATGCCATCGATATATTCTCTATCGTCATCAAGTAGCCCAACTGAGTAGCACGCATCACGATATGTATCGTGTTGCTTTCCGTTCACTTTTTTAAGTCATCGTGACATTGTGCTCCTCGAACAACATTGAGGAGGCACCTAGCATAATAATTATCACCAGAACCTGGGGGAACATAATACAATCGAGCAATTTGCAATCTTTGTTTCCTAGGGGTCCACTCTTTATTTTTTTAGTTCCAAACAAAATATTGAGGAAACTCACTATACAACAAATTTTGAGCTTTAGAATATTTCGTGTTAGCCTCAAACCAACCCAAAAACATTGTATGAAGTACTGACTGACGTTTTATCACATCGTCCAATGAGTCATTATCATTATACAATACTCTTTGCTCCCAAAGAAGATGAAAACTCAAGCCTAGGATGGAAGGATTCTTATACTAAATTTCATACCCAAAGATTCTCCAAGCCGCTTCACATGGAGAAATGTAACGATAATCGTAATACATGTCGATCTCATCAATTTCTGACTTCTGACCATCATTTTTACCACTCTGGTAAAATGTTGATGTGACCCTGAAAAATTAAAAAATGAAAAACACACCAATAAATAATAAATTGATGATGTACAGAGGTTATTTTGAATAAAAATAATTTTACTAAACATATATAATTTGATATGCTCACCGAAAACTATATTTTCAAATACTTGGTTGTCACGTAAATCTCTAATTAATTCGTCCAACTTCATCTTGAATATTCTTGAAACTACATCAGGACGATCTTCTGGTTTAAGATTCCTGCTCTCGACAAACCGTACAATCTCTGACCATTTTGGATTCACATGAATGTTATGAACAAATCCGGATATCGAGCCCATCGACAAATTACATTAGCATCTTGGTAATTCTGAATCATATAGCGTGCACCACAAGTAAATGTCGCTGGAAGAACAACTCTATTACCCACGCTGCAACCATTCGTTTCACCGCGTACTACTGCATCAGCAATTCCATTATACATTTCACTCCGCAGCTCTTCTTGATGGGTTCTAACATACCATAATCTCGCGGATTCAATCATGGTATATCCATCAACTATGAACTGTTGTGTAAGTCTTTTGCAAGAGAGTATAGTAGGTGACTCAGTCAACCTTTCATGCAATCTGTGCGAGAAGAATTCCCTCTGGCTCACATAATTTCTTCCATTTCCTATCGATTTTCGATGATCAGCAAATGGTATATTTTGCCTATAATTATGTTCACCATAAGGAAACAATAATGGATACTGCAGAGTAAGGTAAGACAGATGCAACTCATTGATACATTTCAATTTGCCAGATTTTTTTTTTTCTAAAATAATATCCCTATCACCCATATGCTTTTCAAAATCACCAACAACTAAGATGGCAAGTTCATCGACTTCGGGTAGATTGTGCGTTCTTGCATCGGTGCCTCTTCTACCAATAAGGCGTAATTTCATTTCGACCACACCATCTTTGGAAAACTTGTCTTTGAGATTTCTAAATGATTTAACCAAATTATTTGACCTATCTAACATGGATTTGAGTTCAACAATAATTTCGGTATGTAGAGAATTGTTTTCATTGCCTTTTCTGCATAAATGTAAATTATAAAACATGAATACTGTAAATAAATAATTTATTAAATTGAATAACCAATGATAATTTTTGAAATTAAAAATCACACCTAACCGAATTGATTCGGTTTTGAACTTCGTTTGCAGAATCGTATATATAAAGTTGTGCAAACTTCGATGTAGAATCTTTTTCTGGCAGCAAACTCCCTATTAGATGATAGTCTTGACCGTGCATACGGAATATCGGTGGCGAATTTCTCGTGTTCATATTGGAATCAATTTTTTCACCCATCGAAGTAAAAGAAAACATGTTGTTGTATGATCGGATATTCTCTAAAAAAATGTCTGCTTTTTTCGCTAAAACCAAGTATTAGATTATTCAAAACTTGTGGTGGCTTCTTCAAAGGAGACAACACGATCTTCTCCTTGTCACAACAGGTACAGTACTCCAGTTTCGTAGTTTCAACACTTGGTTTCAATCTCTCTCCATACCTAAAATATGTTGAACAATGTCCACATATGAAAGTAGGATCACCAATATCCCAATAAACTGTTGGATAATAAATTTAGAGAAATGAAGGTGTCATTGAATTAATAAAATTTATAATTATATGTGTGTGTGTAACTAAAATTTATATTTGAATTAAATAAAKTATCTTATTGTATTGTTGGAAATAAAAAACTTTGAAGGAATTACCATCATCAGGAATCTTAGGTTTRTTGGTGTACCGTTTACGTGAAGGCTTACRAAGTGATTTAGTCGCTTCRTTCTGAACTGTTTCAGTCATTATTCCACTGCTAATTGGAGTGGATGATGTGGATACTTTTTAATATCACAAATATATTTACAAACAAAAAGAAATATTAGTTAAATCAATTAATCATCCATTCAAAATATAATATTTTAGCAAAATATGAATCTTTCGAAATTTACCCTTTTCAAAAACAGACTTCAAAGATGACCTTCCCACTTTTTGTTTGGGAGTATTTTCTGTTACAATATTCAAAATATTATTACGTAGAAATAATATTATCTATTATTGTATAAGTAATATGTAATGAAAAGAATATGTTAAATAAATATTCCATAATAAATATTACACTGCTAATTGGAGTGGATGATGTGGATCCTTTTTAATATCACAAATATATTTACAAACAAAAAGAAATATTAGTTAAATCAATTAATCATCCATTCAAAATATAATATTTTAGCAAAATATGAATCTTTCGAAATTGACCCTTTTCAAAAACAGACTTCAAAGATGGCCTTCCCACTTTTTGTTTGGGAGTATTTTCTGTTACAATATTCAAAATATTATTACGTAGAAATAATATTATCTATTATTGTATAAGTAATATGTAATGCAAAGAATATGTTAAATAAATATTGCATAATAAATATTAATAATCATCTATCAATATTTACCTTTATTGTATTACACTGATATTTCAGAAGTTAAGGTTTACCTTAAAAGATATTGGTAAATTTCTTTTTGAAGCATGACTACATTATATATATATATATATATATATATATCACTATTCGAAATTTGTGTAATATATCAAAGCCAATGGATGATAATTTTATATATATTATATTTATCAATTATCACCAATAAAACTTTCATGTAAAAGAAAAAATCAACTACAAAAGATTCACTAATGTCCATTTATATATGTAGAATTAACTGTATTCATTGTGAAACTTATGAACTACACTCATATTGTTTTTATAAAATACTATTACTGCTAATTAGTAGTTTTGGTGGAATATAAAAGTTCTAATTTCTATATTGAGTTGTGTATATTTGTCTATTTAATTTATCAAAAACTGAGAAACTTTGCTCTCTATAATCGGATACAGACAATACACCAAACAATATTTAATTTACTAAATATGTTTACTATTATATAGAAAACAACAATATAACTTATTTAAAAAATGAACTCAATATTAATGTTGTAAAGAGTAATACCATTGTTAGTAACAATTGAATTTTTAGGAGGTCTTCTCCTTTTTCGTTTGGAATTTGTCTGATTTTCATCTAGGTTTTGTATAATAGCTAAGCTACTTTTCATACGAATTAATGCAGCAGGAGTAACTACATCTTCTGTAAACATTTGCAGAAATAGATAATTATGCATGATTTTTAGACGATCTTTGAATAATGTAAAAACTATATAATTATACATGTCAATTGATAAGTATTTTGTGACAACAACAACCACAACAACCCAAAAAAAACAAAAAACAATAATAATAATGGTGATAATAACATAACTTATAGTGAAATAATAACATACCATTACAATATTAAAATAATAAATTAACATTAGAAATATCGGCTATTGGAAATCTCTCAAAATGATATGAAACTTGAGCCACTACAGATGACTATAAATTATTTGTTGCATTATCCTGATCTGTATAACGCTCCATAGAAGTCAATTCAGATACATTTGTATTTAAAATAATAATTTATCAAAACATAAATTGTAGTAATTATTGTGGTCAGACAATCTTCATAATTTTTCTGAGTTTAAGATCTGTGCAGAATCTATTTATAACTATTTATTTAATAAAAAAAATAGAAATAAATACGTAAATTAGAGTAATTTCATCAATAAATAAAAAAAATTCACTTTAAATTAAAAACTAAAGCATTATTTATTCTATTATCAAATATAATTTAATTTTATAAAAATCATGAAATTTATAGATATCATGAAACTATAAAAAAGTATGAATGCTACCGTCATTACTTATGTTCGACAATTGTCTTTTGCTACTAATAATTGTAGACTTTATTATTTTCCTCATTTCTTTAGGATGAATAAAAATAAGTTAATACAATCATTAAGAATTTAAAAATATTTTAATTCAACTTCTAATAATAATATACTATATCAAATCAAAAAAATATATATAATGAGATTATTTGTCAATTTGATTTTATGAATAATGTATCTTGTTTGTCAATTATGTAAATTAAATAATAATTTCTTTATTAAAACAATAATGCAAGTTCTAAGACTTAAGGTATAATTGGATGAATAATTAAAGACTATATAATAARACTTGTCAATTGATAAGTATATTGTGGCAACAAAAACAACATCATCATTAATAACAACAACAACAACAAAAACAATAATAACAACAATAATAATGGTGATAATAATAATCCTAATAATAATATAGTTTAAAAATAAAGGTACAAACCAAAAGCTCGATTAAGATTGAGTGTATCGTTTCAGAAATCATTTAAAATTAGTTATAATTGGACAAAAATTATAATAAAATAAGAACATTCAGTTATAATAATAAAATAATAAATTACCATTAGAAATATCGGTCATTAGAAATCTCTGAAAAGGATATGAAACTTTAACCACTACCGATGATTGTAAATTATTTGTATCATTGTCCCGATTTGTGTGGTCTATGGAAGTCGCTTCAGATACACTGATATTTTCTGCAAAATAAAAGTTTGGGATATTTTGAAATTTGATGAACGTTATAAATCGCATATAAAGTAAATGTTGTTAGATAAGATCATTTGTATAATAACTAAACAATTTATATACATGTTAATATTAATTTTGGGGAAATAATTACGCAAATAATAGTCAATGCATCAAGAAAAACTAACTTGAATACGTAGATAAAACTAAGCATTATTTATTTTATTATCAAAGATAATTTTTCAAAATAAACATTAAATTTATAACGGGAAAAAATATCATTATTTAATATTAAAATTCTCGATTATAACTTTTTCTATATTTATTATTTATTTATTAATTTTTGGTAATAATATTTCATAAATTTAGTAAGATTAACTGATATAATTATATTATAATATTATAATTTATCAAAATATAAATTAAAATAACTAATTGTTGTAAAGAAAATTTCTAATATTTGTGAGTTGTACGTATATGTTTTATACAAAATATATAAATAAAAATCGAAATAAATATGCATTTTAGAGAAACTTCATCAAGAAAAAATAATTTGCATATTAACCTAAAAAAAAACATTTTATATTTTATATTCTATTATCAAATATAATTTAATATAAAAAATGAAGATATTCAAATAGAGATCATGGAATATACAAACCAACTCATGAAACTATAAAAAAATATGAGTACTACCATCATGATAGACAATTGTATTTTGCCGCCAATAATTGTAAACTTTGTAATTTTCCTCATTTCTTAAGATGAACGAAAAATGAGTTAATAGAATCGGCAAGAACGAAAAATATTTTAGTTTGAGTGTATGATTGTTTTTTTTTGTTTTTTTTTTTATCATTGTTCACAATTCTATATATATAGAGAGAAAGAGATTAATTACAATAGTTGAATATATTCAACTATGTATGTTAAATAATGGCAGAATATACTCGCTTAATTGATCATCCTTATCTTTGTTATAGATTAAATAATAACAAATCACTTAGAGATATATGTTAGATATATGTATATTAACAATTAATACTCTTTAAACACGTGTATGTTAACAATTTTGGAGAATCTTTGTTTTCTTTTAAATATGTTTCTACATATAAATATTTAAAAAGTATTGATAATTGTTAATATACGTATATCTACATACAATCATTCATAAATACTTAATTTGTTTTCTTATTATACGCTATTACCAAATTTATTTTTCCATATATTTTGGTACGGGAATTAGATTGAAATTCTTGCCAATTTATATAGATAATAAAACAATCATATTCTTATCAACTTAACGTATATATATTACATAATTGTGCTATTAACATATCTTATGAATATAAACAAAACTAATATGGTATTACTCAACAATAATAAACAAATTTTATCCGAATTTGGCCGAAAATATGTTCCCAACAATATGGTCTTCCCATGTTTCCAACAATATCCAAAAATATTCTAATATAATACAATTACACACATTGTATTGAAAATACCATATAAATTCAATTAATTCATCTATTATTATTTTATTAGAATCTTTTTGACAATTAAGGAAAAAAATTTGGCCAAATTTCTAACGTATTTATATAGATTTTTTTAAAGAGATATGGTCAAATCTCTTTTTGGTACAAATCTTTTTTTCCTTATTGATACAAATCTATTTTTTAGGAATACTTAGTAAACGTGATCTATTGAAAATCTGTTTTTTCTTAATCTTACAACTTTTTTTTTCTTAATTTGTAATTCAAAAAATACATTAATTTTAGGAATCAAATTTGTTATACTTAGGACACCGATTCAAATTATTGACTTTGTTATAGTAATTAAGAACCAACTAAATTGATTGATAAAATTACGGAGCCGGTTAAAGAAATCAGTGAGAATTAGTCAACCAATGTTACTTACTATAATTATATAATTACCAAAAATTAATAAATTATAGTCAACCAATGTATAATTTCGGATGACTTACTTAGTTGTAGGAATCAAATAATATTAGAAAAGATACTTAGAACAATTAATCTTGTGTTTATCAATATATGAGAATTTATGTTCCGGGTGAAATCCTTAATTTGTAATTCAGTTTTCTATTTATATAATTATAAATCAAATCATTGGGTGCATATTTAAACTTAATAAATTACAGTATTTTATGATTTATTTAAAAGATATTTTTATTTAATGAAAATTGGGAATTTATATAGATAAATTAAATATATAGATGAATCCAAAAATATATTATTTAATCATTACACGATTTGTATAACAATTTGTTTTCATCTATATAATTAATTTTCTCAATAAATTAACCAATTAATATCTATCTATCAAGATAAATCATTTATATTAAATTGTTATACGTAGGATATATAAAATTTTTGAGATAAGTATTTATAAATATTAATAAATATCTATGATTTATCTTTATCTTTTTGAATACAATATTAAATTATTAATACTAATGATTTATCTTGATATTTTTGGATTTACATCTAATCGAGATTGATAAGTTTTCCATTTTTAGTACAAATCTTTTTTTCCTTATTGATACGAATCTATTTTTAAAGAATACTTAGTAAAACTGATCACCTGAAAATCTATTTTTTCTTAATCTTACAACTTTTTTTTCGTTAATTTGTAATTCAAAAAATACATTAATATTAGGAATCCGATTCCAAATAATGATTTTGTTATAGTAATTAAGAATTAGCTAAATTGATTGATAAAATTATGCAGCCGGTTAAAGAAATCAGTGATAATTAGTCAACCATTACTATAATTATATAATTACCAAAAATTATTAAATTACTGTCAACCAATGAATAATTTTCAGATGACTCCCTTAATTTTAGGAATCAAATAATATTAGAAAAGATATTTAATCAATTAATTGTGTTCATCAATACATGGAAATCCAATCAAATATATATTTTACATATTAAGATGTGTTAAACTCGCTTATTCTATGCATGCATCGGGTCAAATGAAATTATATACATGGACTTATGAGATCTTATTAATTATCTTGTATGTAGAAATTTTGGGTAAAATGAAATTGATCATGCCACAACAAACGAAGAATATAATGAATTTTCCAACATAGTAACTACTAAAATTAATTAAGATCTAAATTAAATAAGAGGTAACTAATAATCGTAATTAGCGTACTCACTTGGAAACTAAAAGAGGAAAAAAAACAATATCTAAAATCTACAATAATTATTCATTGAGCCTGGTAGCCAGCGGGACCACTTCAGCTATCGAAGTCGACAGCGGCGTGGGCATTGGCGACGTCCGGCAGACCGGGCAGGTCGGGTGGCGGCGCAGCCACGGGTCAACGCACTCGAGGTGGAAGAGGTGGCCGCACTCTGGCAGAACCCTATGCATATCGCAGCTCTTATAATCCGCCAGGCATATGGAGCAGCAGGCGGCGGTCGAGTCCTTGTGGCTCACCTTCGCCTCCGAGTACAACAACTTCGGGTAGCCGACCAGGGTCACCTCGTCGGATATATAATTGGTACATATCTGTAAATTAAAGCCGGACAGATCTGGAAAAAAAAAATCTTTGTTAATTCAATTCGATTCTCAATTTAAATCATTGTTTATGGATATACTAATTCAATCCATGTTTCTGTCAATTAAACCCAGACAGATCTGGAAAAATATCAAAAAAAAATCTGAACCCACCAGATCTGAAAAAAAAAATTAATTACCTTTTTCGCTGGATTTTTGGGAACCTTTATTCACGATTTGGATTATTCCTCGTTTTGCAATTGATTAGAAGTCCCTTTATTGATATCTTCACTGCAAAAGTCCTCCTGCT
Organism: Phtheirospermum japonicum; assembly: GCA_014905375.1. Lineage (NCBI taxonomy): Eukaryota > Viridiplantae > Streptophyta > Magnoliopsida > Lamiales > Orobanchaceae > Phtheirospermum > Phtheirospermum japonicum. Next base: position 62,850 of record BMAC01000475.1, read on the forward strand.
CTTCCAAAAAACTGAATAAAATTATTGATAGAAATTGGTAGAAATAAGTTCAAGAGCAATTTTCTCTAATATTCACAAAAAATCATATCAGAAATGAAGAATTGTTCGTGGATGAGGGAGTAGAATGAAATTCTAACACCAGAAATGATTAATGTGAAATGAAGGAGAGAGGTTTTATGCAGCTTTAAAGTGAGAAATGGGGTAGGAGAGAGATTCGAATTTTTTAAAGTGATTAGAGGAGAGAGAGTCTAAATTTAACACGTGATTTTAGGGTGTAAAAATAGAAACAATTCATGGGCGGGAAAACCCACTATTTTTCATGAATTATTTCTCTCTCCTACCAAACTCCCCTGTTATATATATATAGATTTGTCAATTAAGATATAAAGTAAACAAACAAGAATTACTATTATTTATAAAATTTTCAATATCCTAGAATTTTAAATACACACATTCTAGTCCAAACATATCCAATGAGTAATTAGTTATCTATAAAAAAAAAAAAAAAAAAAAAAAAAAAAAAAAAGAGAATAAGGCCATTTGGCTGCACATCTACATAACTAGGTTTTGTTGTTAAATAAAAAAAAGTGGCATGTTAGCAGGCTACTCGCTATCATATGTGGGGCAACTTCTCATATTTGCCTCAACGACACCATA
>BMAC01000475.1:63739-89416 GCA_014905375.1 Phtheirospermum japonicum
CGTGTCCGAGGCTAAAAAAAAAAAAAAAAAAAAAAAAAATAGGACACATGTTCGAAACGTGTCGGAAGCGTGTTCACGTCCAAGGAGTATCCGACTCATCTCGAAAATAAAAAAAATGGAGTGTCTGTGCATCATAGATTCTAACACGTGACTATTATTAGCAGATGATTTAAGATTTTGCACACAAAATTTTCTTCTTTTCAGAATTTTACAATGAAATTGCAACACACTATTTATTTCGAGAAAAGATTCTAGCCCCACCAAATGAATTTACTCTGCTGCTGGCTCATCATTGAAGTGTTGATTAAAATTCTATCAACTTGTTGGATGTATTTTAGATGCCATAAAGTTTTAGAGTCAAATTGTGATCCATATTATTTGTTATGTTCTCACTAACAATTTCAGCTGTTCTTTTATTTACACACCAACTTAAAAATTGCAAGGTTTCGATTCGAGTCAACTTATTTGTAGATATGGCTTGGGACAAATGGGACTCAATGCGAGTCTTGATTTTTATGTCAGCCCCTTAACGTAAATTCAAATAGCATGAGATTCACTTGTTTATTTGTTTTTTTATTTACTCTTTAAGATCAATTTCCGTCTTATGGAAAACTTGTGTATATGTATATTTGTTTTGAAAAATATACATACATATATATATGCACACACATTATTTGAAAATAACGATATTTCACCATAAATATATGTATTTTTATTCAAATCACCGCTATATTAAATTTTGCTCATATGAGCAAATTTACTTGTACTTTCACTATCTTGAGAATATTCCGTTTAATGCGATCACCTAATCACTAGTCCCAATTTGTCGTCTAACTAGAACCTAGCGTTTTAGAATATATTGATCGTGAGTAATTTTAGGATGTGGTTCTATGCAAAAAAACTTTTCTTTTATGGGAAATAAAGAAGTGAACATCTGCAAAAATGAATCACCTTTATATCTTGACCTATTCATTATTGTTGTTGTTGTTGTTGTTTTAAAAATCGGACCGGAGTGACCGTTTAGATCGGGAATCGATCATCAATCTAATCTGCTCACCCCCATACAATCATTTTAGCAGTTAAATCGGTCAAAATCAATTAGATCGCTGAAAATCGATATTAAAAAAATGATTGAACCGGTTAAACAATTTTTTATATGTGCAAAATGTATTTGAATTTTGCTTAAATGGCGTGGATGCAGTAGATTTCTAATATAATGTGTATGATTCAACTAAATTTCCATAATGATATTAATGATGTATGAAATTCAGTCAAGTGATATGAAATAAATAAATTATGTTCGATCAATTTCATTTTTCTATTTTCCTCTCCTAATAATCTATACTAATAATCAAGATATCAGTCTATGACTAATATATCATTGATATAACAAACTAAAAATACATTAATATATATATATATATATATATATATAATATACTTTTTTAGTATTTATTTTTTCATTTTAGGGTTTAGTTTTACATTTTATGGTTTAGTTTTCTATTTTTAGGGTTTAATTTTTTATTTTTTTGGGTTTAAGGTTTAATGTTCTATTTTTTTTGTTTTAGTTTTTCATGTTAGGTCCCGACAAAACTCTATCATTTTGCCAGTTATATGTTGTGATATGTGTGAGTTATATGTGATGATATATTTTAGTTATATGTATTGGTATATGATAGAAATTTAGGGTTTGGGGTGTAATATTCCATTTTAAGTAGTTTTCAATTTTAGAGTTTAGTTTTCCCTTTTTTTGGTTTAGTTTTGCATGTTAGGGTCCCGACAAAAATCTATCTTTTACCAGTTATATGTGATGATATATGTCAGTTATATGTGATGATATATGATAAAAATTTAGAGTTTAGGGTGTAACCTTCCATTTTAAGGTTTAGTTTTCTATTTTTAGGCTTTAGTTTTAGGTTTTTTATTTTTTTTATTTTAGGATTTTAGGATTTTAGATGTTGAATATCAATTATCAAAGATAATATGTGCCAATTATATGTAATAATAGATGTCAGTAATATGCTTTGATAAATTAAATTATTGGGTGCATTCAAGTTCAAGATATAATTACTCGGTTATAAGAAAACTATGATACATATTACAATAATTAAGTTTAATATATATGTTACATAAGAGTACAAATAATATAAGAATGTTTATATAATAAATTAATTACTTTTCTCAAATACAAATCAAATTAATATTTATATTAATACATTACATAATATTTATACTGTATAATTAAAAATATTTTTTTTATTAATATCAATTGGACCGACGGTTGAATTGTAAATCGGAGACCGATTTCACGGTCCTGTTTTAAAATATTTATTATTATTATTATTAAAAACTCTTCATTTATTTCACCCAACTTTTTAATAACTACTGTAACTTTGCATCCATTTATAACACTGTTACATTTATTTATCCAGTGTGTGAACCTGCTTTATGATACCAACTAAATTACTCATAAATTTGCTACCCACTTTAAGTATACGCGTACTTACGATTTGTATTTGCATTTATTATAAACTCTTTAACCAACTTATATATTGAAGAATTTTGAACACCCTCCTCTCTCTATCTATGTATAGAATATGGATCCTCTTAAAATTCTAGTAGTAACTATGGAGAGAGAATAAAGAGATATATACATTTATACATACACATTTTATATATATATATATATATATATATATATATGTATATAAATAACTATGGAGAGAGAATAAAGAGGTATATATATGTATATATATGTATATATCTCTTTATTCTCTCTCCATAGTTATTTTTATATATATATATATATATATATATATACATATATATATTACACGGATTGGGTTCAAATGAGAACCCTGTTATTATATGTCCAGGTTCATTGCACAGTATTGTAGTGCTAAAATCAGTTCAGTTTTTTTAATTTAATTATATATGTTGTTTTTTTACGTTTTAAAATATGCAATATGTATCTTAAATTGTAGATCTTGAGAATGTGATTAATTTGATATATATTTCATTCAAAACGAATAAAATTTGAAAAAGTTATGATTTGTTGAAAATTTGAGTTTCATTTCAAATTTTTGAATTTGCAGTTTATAGACGAAATTTGCGATGCTTTTTGTATAAAATCGTAGTGTTTTTTTTCTTAATGTATTGTGCTTTCTAAAGAACAATGTAGTGCTCTTTATAAACGTTGATATATGTCCAAAAATACCTTTTTTTTTACATTATTACCATGCTGACATGTCATGATCTCAACCATCAATATTATCCAATCTAATGGACAAGATGAGTCCCTAGGTTCACATATAATGACGGGTTCTCATTTGAACCCAACCCTATATTGCACACCCCGATTTATAAATTTAATTGCTAAAACATGTGTGTGTGAACAGTAAAAATAGAAAGTGACGTTAAATACTATAAGACATACACATTTAAACTTTGACAATAAAAATAATTTATTCATATAGTAGAGCCGGTAAATTTTTACTAATCAAAATTTGCATTGTAATAATTACAAAAGCAGTAATCTACTATTAAAAAATAAACTAAAAACTCGTTAAGATTGAATATCTAACTCAATATAATTCTTCTAGAAACAATCTATTAATAAAAAGATACACTACAAACTTATTAAGAGTAAATATGATAATCAACTCTTAAAAAATAAAATTTCACAATCACAAAATTGGATATTAACAAAAATCTTTCGTGAAACACGAAAAAATCTGCAACCTACAAAATAAGGGGAAAATAGGATATATACAAAGTTTTGCAAGTAAATTAAGATCAAATCTCTAGAATTATAAACCTAACAAATATTTTCTTCTACTCAAGAAAAAAATATAGATAATATATTGTAAATAAATATCAATATAAAAAAAAATTAAATCTTCCAATAACAATTAAATTTGGGTAAAAAATTCAAAATATAAAATAAAACAAAATAAATTATTAATTATTAAATAACGTATTTCTAAAATACATAACTCATTATTTGCTTCAAATTTTATAAGTAATTCTTCAGAAAAAAAATGCATTATAAATAAATTCATTGAAAGTAAATGCTCGGATTCATATGTATACATTTTATAAGTTGAGAATACATGCAGTAGATTATTAGTAGTGATTTGTTACTCACTCCGTCCCAAAAAGATATTCCAGTATTCCATTTTTGTCCGTCCCATAAAAATAGTTCAGTTACTATATTTAACATATCATTAATTTTTCATTTCACCACATACCCTTAATTAATATTTTTGAAATACTAATTTTCTACATGGTAAATTGAAAATTCATGACAACAATGTAAAATCTTACCATTTCAATAACAAATATACTAATTTCAATACTAATTTCTATAATAATTAATTGATATTAATAAATTCAAGAAGGGTATAATTGGAAAACACCAACTAAATTAATGACTTGACTATATAAATTAACAATTTCTTAATTTGTGTGAAATCAACCGTAAAACTATCATTTTGGGACAGAGTGAGTATATAAATTGGGGATTACAGTAATGTGAATATGGAAGTGATAAAAATACCAAAACAAAATAAATATAAATAAATAAAAAAGGAACAAATAGAAAAACCGTTAAATTGGCGCAGGAAAACATGTCACTTTTGGGTAATCATAAAATTAATGGTGGCACAAAACTTTCACTTGATTGGGAAATTTTGTAGTACCCAAGACACCCTCAATAATTTAATTAATACGAATGGATCAAATCATTAATCATATCAAATCATTGAAGTTAATAATAGCAATGTCCAATAATGATAGTTAGTCGGCCGTCTTCAAGAATTGCTTCTTTTATCAATGTTGTAGACCCGTGCAGTGCATGTACTTATTCCATAGATGGTGGCAAACAAGAGATAGAGAGAGATTAGCTTAAATTAGTAGAGTCTAATGAGTGAGTCATTTATCATCATGAATTATAAATTTAGTTATATCTTTCACTCTATCACTGATTTGATGAGCTTTAGAAATATAGGCAGTTATTACATACACATTATTTTATGGGTTTAATATTTTATTTTAAGGTTTATTTTTTTATTTTCAGGTTTGATTATTCATTTTATAAATTTAAATTTTCAATTATTTGTTATATGATAATAAATTAAATTATTGGGTGTACCCTGCAAGTTGAACCTAAATCCACGTTATAATGACTCATAAATATATTATCAACGGACGATTATTTTTTGAAATACTTAATTGGTCGTTTATGAATATAAATTTAAGGTGCAAATACAGATTAGTACTCTATTCAAGTCATAGTACTTGAAGGTTAAAGATGAATAATTACATTATTCTTATTAAAATATAAGAAAACTATTTTATTTTTCAAAAAAGAGACTACATTAAGAATATGTGGAAGAATGGGCAAGGTTAGACTGGAAATATATGTATAAATTTCTAAAAAAACAAATATCGTGAAATAGAAGAAATAAGCATGAAGAGATTATTAATTTTGTCCCAAGTGACTGGTTGGAATGGATGATATAGGATGGATTGACCATGAGAAGGTTTAATAATACAATAAAAAACTATGAGAAGGATTTTATTCCCCCCCCCCCCCCCCCCCAATTTTGATCGTTCCACACACCTACAGAAATAGGGTAAAGCCCAAATGTAGGTTTAGCATTCCGGGTTAGAGTTGTGGGCTACGATTTGGGCTTGCCTCCGGGTAATTGTGATTCTTATTCTAAATATACCTAAAATTTCTATTTTTTTATTCATTTTATTCCAAAATGACACCATATTTCTATATAATTTCTAGTTAGTTTTTCTATGCCCAAATAACTGGAAAAATGATATATGTCAGAAACATGTATTTGTATATGGTTTATAGTTTGTTTCAAACTGTTTTCTATATCTTAATAATTATGAAAACGAAACTTTGCACAACCATGTGTTTTTATATGTTTTCAATTTGTTTCTTATTGGTTTATATACATCTAATAGCAGGGAAAAGTGAACCCTGACTGGGCAAGTGATATGTTACGTGCGTATTTTCAGTAAATTTCTTGATTGTTTCTATATACCCTAATAGTTAGGGAAAGTGAAACATGTTGTGGCAAGTAATATGTATCGTGCATGTTTTCAGTCGGTTTTCTGGTTATTTCTACACTTTAATAGTTGGGAAAAATGAACTCTATTGGGGCAAGTGATATGTTTCGCGTGTGTTTTCAGTCGATTTTCTAATTGTTTCTATGCACTATTAGTAGAGAAAAGTGAAACCTGTCGGGGTAAAAATATTTCGTGCGTGTTTCCAATCGGTTTCCTGATTGTTTTTATACCCTATTATTTGGGAAAAGTGATGTCTTATGTTTATTTCGTTCATACTGTAATTTATCCAGACTAAGAATTCACAACAAACACAAATCAGAGCAATAGAAAAAGAAAGAGTCAAAAATGGAGTTCACGCCCCTCCTTTGTGCAGCTGTAGAAGCTTTCGCCGCCCCAGTCTTGCTTGCACGAGCCAAATCAAAAGCAAAAGTAGAGGCGCGGGAACTGTAGGAGCGCCAGCTCGCCGACACCATAATATAGGAATAAGAAGTTGCAACAGGGGAAGGATATGTCTCAAGGAGACTTAGAAGATAGACCAGCAGAGCAGAGTAAGATGGAAGCGCCATGAAGCAGCCAGTGATGTAGATCAGGTAGAACTTCTTCTCGGATATCTTTGGTTAAGTGAGGTGGCACAAGAAGTGTAAGCACATGGGTCGAATGCAAAAGAAGCAAATATCCTAACTTCGGAGTCAGGAATTCAAAAGAGGTTTATGTTCGCTCTGCCGGCACGAACTAGTCCAGACCTAAAGGTTGCGCCCGCCGGGCTCCCTTGGAGTAACTATTTAAAGCTGGTTGCTTAACTGCAGGAGCTCTTTAAGACAATTTAATTACAATTTGATAGCCGCTCTCTCTCGTGCTCATCCACAAGTAGAGCACTCGTTTGAGCTACACTTGCGTTCCGAGCTCGTTTGCTGATAGCTGCCTTAGTTCTAGCTACATTAGCTCCTTGCTAGTTTATATCTTTTTAAGACAGTTTAGCTGCAGTTCGGCCCTCCGGGGGTGGCTCCTTGTTAGCCAGGCTGGAGCCCTACACTTGCTGCTTAGCTACAATTAAAAAGGCCTAGGGCTCACGTGTTTCGCAGCCATTTTTCAGTCCCGACAGAGAAAAGGCTTCAAATTTTCTAGTTCGTTCACTCGTTATAGTCTCACCAAAGCAGCTGCCGCCTTCTTGTACCTAATAACTTTCTGGTCGTACCCACTTTGGTACATGTTTCTTGTTAAATCTCCTCACCCCAACCACTCCCGCGATAGATGAGGAACCAAGGCCAAGAAACCTCCATTAACATAGCCAGTTTTTTCGATAGTCATCTACGAAAATAAAATTGATTGAATTTTGGTCAAAAGATAGACAACCAACTGGGAATAAAAGAGCGAAGCAAAGCTCAGCGACTTCCGAAGGAAGGAGCAAACAATATATTGATTCAAAAATTAAGAAAAAACAAATGACAACATAAAACCTAATTAACTAAATAAGTATCAGATAATTAAAAAAAATCATCTTTCCTAAATCAAATGCTGCTCACTAATTCAAAAAAAAAAAAAAAAAATAAAAAAAAAAAAGAAAGAAAGAAAGAAAGAAAAAGAATATGCTTAGGCTCAAATTCCACTTTTAGCACCATCTCACCGTCACTGTATCTCGCTACAAACATGATCTTTTTTCAATGGGTCAATAATTAACTCTCACCATCATATTCACGCTTCGCATCGAATACATCTTATTGCTAAAGTAACGGATCCAATGAGCTTGCTAAATTATTCTCGGAATTTGTAGATCTGGAGTTATAGATTTATATTAATTAATTATAAGAATTAATAATTTAAATTCCATCTCTTAATGACATGCATAGACATAGAGAAAAGAAGGTTTTCAGATCCAGTTTTGAATTCGAACTCCATATTATTGATATTTTTGTTGAATTTGGTATAGTATTGACGCTGGATTGAGGATGTCTCTGATAATGTACAAAGTTAGAATTTTTTTTAATATTTTACATAAAAGATGAGAAAAGTAATGTATATGAAAAGTTAGGATTTTTTTGTGGTATTGACGCTGGATTGAAGATGCTCTTAGAACATCTCAAACTAAAAGATCTGTCGTGTCAAAGGAAAACATAGGCAATGTCTATTTATTTATTCCTTATTCATTTGTTAATTTATATAGTAACTAATTACTTTTCTTTCTTCTTATCTCAATCATTAATCACGCCTCATTGCATAACCAAATTTGCATCTGCTTCAATAACGACAATCAATCTATGAACCCACATCATGTGAAGTTGGACAACTTAAATGAGTGACAATGCCTGATCATAGGATTAGGTAGATTCAATACCCAATCTCAGCTCACAATTCTTTTTTAGTTATAATTGGAGTGYTGCATAATATATTTCATGACACGTAATTTATACCTTCCCAAGTCACAAAAATGCTGATTAATTAAATTAAACCAAGAAAAATATACGATCTCTGCAAACTCCAAAAATCCCATACCAACAAACTGATCACTCCATTAGCATAAAGAGTCCATTTTTTTTGGAAAATTAAAACCACATTTTTGCATTTGCAGATAAACAAATTAAAAAAAAAAACACCTTCACCGCGCATCATTAGACGTAAACGAGTCCGCAAACCCCGACGGCTTAGCCGGTATACTCCCTTTACTATCTTGACTCGCGTAGCTAAAATCGCGCGTTTCGCCCTCTTCTTCTTGCCAACCCTTCAGCATCTGCGGCAAAGGCAACGTCATGTTGATGCCCGACAAATACTCGTCCGTCTCCTCGTACGGTCTCCATTTCTCGACCAACTGGCCGAGCACGTTCACCGCGTGCCCCATCTCGGGCCGGTGGGTCGGGTCCCGCGCGGTGCAGTGCCCGGCCAGGGTAGCTATGGCGTAAATGGTGTCGTAGATGTCTTCTTTGGCGTCGAGGGCCGGGTCGATGGAGGCTATGAGGGACTCCTTGTTGGATTTGATGCGCCAGAACCACTCGGCCAGGTAACGTTTCTCCTCGGGGCGTTGCTCGTCGAGGGCGGATAGTCCGGTTAGCAGCTCCATTAGGACCACTCCGAAGCTGAATACGTCCACCTTTGTGGTGATTTTGCCCGTCACTGCGTAAAATAAAAACAAAAGCTGCTTTTAGAGGAAGTGATTTATGGTGGCAAAAGCAAAGAATAAATTAGTTGAAAATCGAAAATCAGAATAGTGTTTGCAAATAAAAGCTAAGAAATGAATAGAAGTCGAACCAGAAGCAGAATCTCAATAATCTCAGGTTAAATTACGATAAATCATATTAAAACCTGGCCTTTTAAAACACTGCTATGAAGCAGAATCGTGAATCTAAAGCACTCCTATTAAATTATGTACTACAAAAAAAGCCAGAAGGTGGAATGCGATAACACTAAAACTACTTTTTGGGGGGCCAAAAGCTGAAAATCACTTTCTTCAAGTGTTTGCAGGTGTAGAATGTTAACATAATCACATTTCAATCCACCACACATTGAAAATTAATGGAGTCTTTGCATAAACTTTTGTTTTTAGAGGAAGTGATTTGTTGTGTCAGATAGAAGCAAAAGGTAGTTGATAATCAGGATAGTGTTTGCAAATAGAAGCTAAAAGCTGAATAAATCAGTGTGTTTGGGAAATAAGTGATAAAAGTGCTCTAATTGCTCGTACAAAAGTCGAACCAGAAACAGAATTTGACATTTAAAGACACTAAAAGCTAAAATTTGAAACCAGAAGCTGACAATGGACTTTTTTTTTTTTTAATTTTAAATAATTAGTAAAACACTCCTAATGAAGCAAAACCATGAACTTAAAGTATCCCTATCATATGCAGAAGTTGGAATGTGAAAACACTAAAAACTACTATTTTTTCGGCCAAAAGCTATCAAAGTGTTTGCAGACATTGACAAAAACAAAAACAAAAACAAAAACAAAAACAAAAAAATAAATAAAATGCAGATTCTTGATTTTTTTTCTTTTTCCTTACCAGCATATTCAGGAGCGAGGTACCCGAACGTCCCTGCCAGCCTTGTTGCCACCGACACCTCCCTATCAGGCGCCAGCTTCACCAGCCCGAAATCCGCCACCTTAGCCCGAAACCCATCGTCCAGCAGTATATTTGCCGACTTCAAATCCCGGTGCACAAAGCTATGATGCGCCAGCTTATGCAGATACTCCACACCCCTTGCTACATCCAGCGCTATATTAATCCTCCTCGTCCACGTCAGCGGCTCCAGCCCCAAGCTCTCCCACCGGAACAGATGCCTACTCAGCGCCCCCCGCGGCATATACTCGTAAACCAGCAGCCTCTCATCCCCCTCCACCGAGTACCCCAACAGCGACACCAGATTCCGATGCCGGACGCTCGACAGCACGCCGATCTCCGACCGGAACTCATCCAGCGCCGTGTTGCACACCGCCCCGACTACCATCCTCTTCACGGCTATCTCCGACCCGTCGTCCAGCTCCCCCCGGTACACCACCCCGAACCCGCCCCGCCCGAGCTCGTTCTCCTTCGCGAAGCCGCCGGTCACTTTCCGGAGAAGGTGGAGCGAGACGAGCAAGTTCCCGTTCCCAGACTCGATCGATTGAGACTTGTCGAACCCGTAGCTGGCTAGGCTCTCTGCGTTGCTGGCACGTAATGAGTCGATGAACATGCCGTCTTTATTAGGATGGCTGGCGACGCGGGCTGGGGGCGATTTCGTCATTTTTCTCCTCCGGACGCAGAAAACGGCGAATACGACACCGAGGAGAACAAAGACAGTGGAGCCTGTGGCTGCGGCCGCTACGAAGAGAACCCTCGAGTTCTTCGGGCCTGGCCCATCAATGGCCCGGGTTGAGTTCATGCTTGAATTCGGCGACTCAGGCCGGTGATTTTCGCTGGGGGAAGGATAATTACGCGGCGAATCAGGACTTTCGTGTGGAGATGGGGACGTCGACTCGGAGCCATTGGATTGGAATTTCGGGTTACCGTCGGTTACGACTTTGACGTCGGCCCGGAATGTCGGCAATGGCGGGTCGAGATTGTTACCGTTCAAGTTCAACACTCTCAGTAAGGCAAGATGGGTGAGATTTATGGGTAACGAACCGTGTAGATTGTTCCCTTCTAAGTGGATCTCGTGCAACGAAGGTAAGTTCGCGAGCGACGGGCTGAGCGTACCGTTGAGCCCGAGACGTTGCAGATTTACGACCGTAACCTCCTTCCTCGGGTTACAACTGATCCCCCACCAAGGCCCGTCACAGGGGTGGTTCCCCGACCATCCGGAAGCAAGTGTGTCTGGATAATTCAAATCATGGAGAAAATCCAAAAGTGCACTAACTTCGGGAGCACATTTTTCACCGGCAACACTTGCACAGAACGAGTTCGGCTGATAAGTAGCATGTACGGCTTTAAACTTCGGAATCGGGCCCATTAACATATTATTGTTCAAATCCAACGCTTGGAGATCCAAATTAGCCAGGCCAGGTGGGATCAGCCCGACAAGACGGTTCCCATTGAGGTTGAGTTCTTTTAAGGATGTCAAAAGCCCGATATCATCGGGAATCGAGCCGATGAAGTGATTCCCGTGGAGCCAGAGGCTCGTCAACCCGAGCATCGACCCGATTATGTTAATCGGGCCGGTCATTCCAACTTTATCCTGATCATTCAGCCACAGTATTTGCAACATGGACCCGCGAAAAGTCGACGGTATGTTACCGGACAGTCTGTTATACGACAAACGCAACGAAGCGAGTGACGGTAAATTCCCGAGATAATCGGGCAATGGCCCGTTTATGTTACAGCCTGAACACGATAAGTTGACCAGCTGAGTACAGTCTGCTAGGTCACTGGGAAATGCCCAACCAAAGCTCTGATTAAATGGGTTTTCATCCAATGCCAAGACGCGAACACTACTAAGCCCATGGAAAAAATCCGAAGGGATCGTGTCGAACGCGTTAAAATCCAAGAACACGAATTCAAGATCGGATAATCCACTGAAACTAGGCAATTTACCATTGAATTTGTTCTTCTGAAGGCCGAGATTTTGGAGCTTGTCTAATTGGTTGAAGTTTTGGGGCAAAGGGCCTTCTAATCCAAGACCCTGAACCTGAATCTGAGTCACTTTGCCGTTTGAACAGAAGAGATGGGGCAATGAAGGGGGCCCACATGGGTCTTTCACATTATCGGGCCATTTTAGAAGCTCTGGGTTTTTCAGATTATTTTTGAAATCAATCAGAATCTTGAAATCGTTCGGGTCTGTAATGCAGTTAACACATCCCAAGAGAGAGATGAAAAATAATCCAAGAATTATGTACAACATTGTTTTGGATTAATTTCCAAAACAAAACAAAACGCAGGGCATCAAAACAAGAGTTTCATACAAGCCCACATCTTTAATGTGCTTAGAGAATTAAGTAGAATTGGACAAACCTTGGGTGCATGCAAAATTCAAGAATGTGGCTGGAATTTGGATTGTTCTGTGTTTTTACATTCTGGAGAAAAATGGTGATTCCAGAAAACCGGGATCTTTACTAAGGAAGGAGAAAGGATAATTTTTTTTTTAATGTTTTTGTATAAATAAACAGAATTGTCTTTAGGGTTTTCAATGCATTGCATTTGGATCAAACCCTAAAGACAAAGTACCATTAATCTATGATGATGACGACGCTCTCTGTTCTCCCTTTCTCCTTATGTTGTTGTTTGGTTTTCTTCATTATTTTCTCCTTCTCTCTTCTTTCTCTTTTTTTCCAAATCACATTATTATTATGATTTCCTGTTCAATTCACCGAATTATGGTTACCGACACGCGTGTTCATTGAGAATGCAAAAGGATGACAACTCAAATCCACAAAATATAATTACGTTTTCAGTAAATTTTATAAATATCAAAATAAAATTATATACTTATATAATTAAATAAAATAAGTAATGAAGTCAATAAAAATTATACATATCAAGAATCAAAAGTGTGTTATATTTTGAGAAAAAAAATTATGATATTAATTTGGTATTTTAGGAGCCAACTCACTATCTTTAAATTTGATTCTAGTTCATTTATTTTATTAAATTGATAGTTCAACCAATTAAGATGTGCACTAAAGGTTGTGGCGTAGCCACATGGATGAATGGAGAGATTATTATTATTATTGCATATTTCATTATGAAATTTCATTTATTTCAAAATATATATTCATATAATTTAAATTTATATATGTATTATCTTAAATATATTATATATTATAAAATGGATATATATTTTTAGGATTTCATGATTTTCATATTTTTTGCGAAATTTTAGATGTTTAGAAATTTCATCAATCTTTTACCTCGTGAAATTTATGACCAGGCTAAGGTTTTTGTTTTCCTTACAATATATGGTAAGCTTTTGATGTAAAACGCAGTTGTTGATTGTTGAATAAAGTTCATTAGTATATTTTGAGAAAGTTAATTTGTACACGAAAATCCCGATATTCACTTGAATCAATCAACGTTGATTTCTACTACCATTTTCATAATTATTGAGTATTTCATTTCGAACCAACGTATTATTGCCTATTTTCAATCGTGATTATTGAGCATTCTTTTCGAACCAATGATTTCGCATCATTCATTTCCTATCCTTTTCATGATTATTCATTGTATTTTAATTTTTGTGAATCAAATAATTCGGCGTCATTTATTAACTCCTCTAAAAATAATATCTATTATTGAGAGTACTTAAATTAAACCCAGCTTGATTCGAAAAGGGCTCATATCATTAGCATAATTCTTTCTTTATGTATTTATATACAGGTGATGTCATAATCTTGATTAGGGTTTTTTCATTATAGATTTATTTTTAGAAAATTATTCTTCATGTTTTTGCTATGGAAGAACTAAAGTTAATAAATTAAAAGGGAAAAAAAACAAAAAACAGGCTGCTTCTCCAACATATTTTTTTGTGCACCATAATGTATTTATATTTATAAATTAATGTATTAGTACATTAATTATATACATTTATTTTTTATATAATATATGAAAAATAGTGTTTTATATCTATATTTTATGAAATGTTAAGTGATTTAGCTTTTCAAGAGGTTCACAATGTGGATGCTATAATAAACATACCAATTTGGTGGGATCTCCATTTTCTTCCCCCAACTCCTTATTTATTTATTTTTAAATAATTAGCATGGGTTTAGGTTGGATTCAATTCAATGGATAAAACTCCATGCAGAGTTTTTTCTTTATTCACTCTAATAAAAATTATAATTTGTGAAAATATATTTGTTGACTATTCAAAGTTTTTTATTTTTTTTGGTTAAATTAAAAATGTAAAAGTTATAATGATCTTGCCGACATTTCCCATTGTGGGCGCCAAATGGGACAAAAGGGAAAATGATTTCCTATTTCCCATTCCTTTCTTCCATTTCCAAACAATGAAATACGCACAAATCAAGCCTTAAAAACAGCATAAATTACTAATTTCCATTGAAATAGTAAGTTGATTTTTTTATTTTTTTTTTGGAATTATAATCTTATAGTTTTGGCCCTGTACGACTTTATAATTAAACTATATTGGCAATTTTAATCGTATAGTTTCTAATAATTGATAATTTTAGTCTTGTAACATCTGGATTTGACAATTTTCGTCCTAGCCCACTAGTGAAGATAACAATCTTTTTGGTCAAAATGTGGCCATAGACATTTTGGGTAATTTCAATATTTATTTATTCAAGGTAATTGAAGAATATAAATAGAGTATTGAATCAATTATACGAATTTTAAGTATACACAACCAAAAACCTCGGGATCATAATTTTACTAATAAGAATTCATGGTCAAGGTGAACTAAAATTGCACCAAGTCAAAATCTTATGGAAATCAAAAATGTTATCCAAGATATTTATAGGACGAAACTTGTTGCCCATGTTCTTGAATATTGAAAATGACCTTCTACCAACACAAATGAACGACTTTTGTGAAAAATCATATTGTCACCCCAAATTAAGTCCACACAAAGTCATCTGTCAAACTTGTGTTCACAGGAGCTATAAAACCTATAATAATAACAATTTAAAAGTATTAAACGATAATTGCAGAAATACCATTGACGTTTAAACTATTTTCAAAAACCACACCTCTTTCTAATTTTAATATAATTGTTTTTATCTATTGCAACCTCGAGTATTTTTTGTAGCAGTTTGTAATATGTACTAGACGGGATTTGTTAAATGCAACCTTCAGAGAATTTTTTGTCCAAAAATCGGACTGGACTTAGGCCCACGACGTACACATCTCCTTTTGAGGGTATTTTTATTTTTTAATCCCGCCATATATTTGGAATAATGTTAAAATGAACTATAATCTTCAACTTCGACAGTCAAAGATGTAAATACCCTAAAACAAAGAGGCGTGCGTTTCATGGGCTTGGGCCCGACCCAATTTTTGAACATAAAACCCACCGGAAATTGTATTTAACAAATCTCGTGTGTTACTGATTACAAAACACGACAAAAAATATTTTAAATTGTAACAGATAAAAATACCTATAATACAAATTGCAAATAAAAATTTGAGAGTTGAGAAATAACATTATTATGCACCCATAACATACAATACTTTTATTGTTAAGAGAAAAAATCACAAGTATATTGATACTTTTCATAAATAGAAGGTAAAATGAAATTGAGAATCTCAATCCAAGTTTGTGACACTTTGGAGTTGTTTTTCAAGCATCATGAAAGCAAAGTATTTGTTTTGCTAAGACAAAGCATGACAACTAAACATCCCAAACACAAAAGCATGATAAAGAAAGAGAGAGAACATGGTCAATTGTCAAAGATCCTTCTTTAACTGACATATTATTATTTTATGAAACAAAATCCCAACGACATAATTTCTAGCACCACCAACAGAGAAAGACTAATTACAATACTTTATTATACTTGAGAAATCAATTCTGATGGATTTGCGGAATCTAAAGCTTGACTATTTGTTTAAAGAGAGATTAAAAGTATATATTAAGGCTAAACAATTCAAAAATCACTATTACAACATTACATAATATGTAGTCAGAATATTGCAGCAATCCCTGCTTCAATGTTACGCAATACTGATGTAATTATTTATGTTTTAAGAATATTAAATGGATTAACATGCTAAAAAAAAGATACCAAAGTGTAATAAGTAGAAATAAAGTGTCATGAGTGTAAATACCCATTATTTGTGTGACTTTAGATAATTGTTATATATTGCACGCTTTGATTGTGCCTGTAATTCTGTCACCAATGTCTCATGCACAATTTAACAATTAACAGTAATTACAAATCTCAAATGATATTTGTAAAATATAAGTAGTTTTCATTTGTAATTAGAGTAAACCTCATGGGTAGTTTTTGTAATATCCCTTTCTATAATTCATCTCCACAACAAATTGTTGATAGAAAGAAATTTGAGAGAACTTATTGAAGTGCTAAAAAAACTCTCAATTAATTGATAGCATAAACTTACTGAACAGATAAAAAAGAAAAAAGCACAAAAACTTGTGTCAGATACGTAAGACTTTTTTTTTTTTAAATAAATTTAAAAGTATAACCATACAACTTAAGTCTTATATCAGACGGACCTACTAAAAAAAGAATGCACAGCATTGTCAAGTACTTTTCAGGAGGTGTGAAGAAGAAACTAAGAAATACTGTAGATCTTAAAACTGATAAAGGGAAAAGAGATTAGATAATTGAAAAAGAGATTCTATATTTAAGAATAACGTGCGACTAAAGTTAAGTCAGAAATAACAACAATATCTCAATAACAGATCAGTATGCAATTTACTTAAAAAAAAAAAAAGTGATTGTAAATTTCTGGTTTAAAAATGTTATTTTTATTTTCCGTATTTTCATATGCCAAATTCTGCTTCTAATGCAATATAATTTAATCACAATCTAAAAGCTCTAAATTTATAATTTTGTTCGACTTTACAAAACAAATACGCATTTTTACAACTTATTTACCAACCCTCACCGCTTTTACCTTTTAATTCAAATTTTCAACTACTATCTGTTTCTGCTGCAATAAATCACTTTTTCTAAAAACAAAAGTTTCTGCATGCACTCTCATAGTTCATCAAATTTTGCAAAATCATGTATGCTATTCACAATTAGATAATTAAAACAAAAATTGAACATAGCCAATAATATCAAGACACGGATGGTGAATTTACAGGGTTTTAAAGCCTATTTAAAAAACGGGACATGTTCTCTTTGATGCTTCTTAATAGATTCGATAACTGCAGTGGTAAATGCATCGTCTTCGGGATAATAAGCAATAGGATCAGACAACAAAGGATCTGGGAGATTAAGCACACCTTCAAGAGTTGCATGCAGGCAATAAGCCGAATACGTAACATGATATCCACCTTCCTGGACAATCAAGATTCGTCCGTCACAGTGCTTGTCAGCCATTTTACGAACTATCTGCCCGATTTTTCTATAGCCTTCCATTGTCAAGCACTGTCTTCCATTTGGATCAAACTGAGACCAAAAAAATAATAATTAAATAAAACAAATAAAAAAAATCTAATGTGATGCTAAAATGAAGGTGATTTTCTGATTATCAAAGCTTTTCTTTCTATTATACTGATTTGCACTTCATGTGACATCTACAAATGACACAAATGACAAGAGACACTTTCACTTCATGGAATAGTATAACAAATTATTTATTTATTTATTTTGCATAAATCTAAAAACCAACTATAGATATTTTTTCGACTTTCTAAAATAGGTTGTCATGAAATTATAACATGCCAATAAAACTAATACCGGCAAGGTACGTATATTTTTTAAAAAGGTGATTTTCTGATTATCAAAGCTTTTCTTTCTATTATACTGATTTGCACTTCATGTGACATCTACAAATGACACAAATGACAAGAGACACTTTCACTTCATGGAATAGTATAACAAATTATTTATTTATTTATTTTGCATAAATCTAAAAACCAACTATAGATATTTTTTCGACTTTCTAAAATAGGTTGTCATGAAATTATAACATGCCAATAAAACTAATACCGGCAAGGTACGTATATTTTTTAAAATGGAGGTTTGTGAGGAATTGAACTCCTAAAATCTCGATATTTTATAGATTTTTGTTGAATTTGGTGAAAATTTGCATCTCACAAATCTTTTAAAACTAATCACGACGAGATAGTCAACCTTTTATTTTCAACCTTTTATTTTAAGTCATTAAAATGAGCGATCTCTATTTATACTACGACACACAAACAATCTATTCAATCTAATGACTATAATACATTTACTAGAATTATCTAAAATTTTGTTCTCCGGTATTTTCAGATATATTTATAAAAGAGATAATTTTGGGCTCATATTTAATATTAAACTCATAAATATTTTTCAGAATTATCTATAATTTTTGTTCTCCGGTAGTTTCAGATGTATTTATAAAAAAGAGAATTTTGGGGCTCATATTTAATATTAAGCTCATAAATATTTTTTTAGAATTATCTATAATTTTTGTTCTCCGGTATTTTCAGATATATTTATAAAAGAGAGAATTTTGGGGCTCATATTTAATATTAAACTCGTCAATATTTTTTCAAACAAATACGCATTTTTTATTTTTACAATTCATAAATCTTAAGACTTTCTAAAGCAAGTTATCATGGAATTAGAATATACCTAGCCACCTCACTCCATTTAACATTTTTCAAAGCAAAGCGATATTGTACAAGCAACACCACATTTTAATTTCTCATAGACAAGAAAACAACCGAGTTGGCACACTTCTATCAAAAATAAAGAAGAAAACAATTAATGTGCAGACCGCAGGGTTTAAGTTGGTAATATGGGGAAATAAGTTTGTAAAGTGTAAAAATTGGCCAAAGTTTGAATTGAAAAAAAATATTTTCAGGCATATTAAATACGCTATCTTAATTCTTTAAGATGGAAATAATTTAGGCTTTGTTTGGTTAGCGTTTGGGGGAAGTTTCAATCACCTAACAAACACTACTTTTATCTTTCCCTATGCATTTCTCTTCTAATACACATATTTCCCAAAACTTTTCCCGATCACTAACCAAACAAAGCCTTAGAAATTTGCCTATCTAACTCTAACTCGGACTATTCCTGGAATATTATTCCTACTTCAGCTTGCAAAGCGAGAAAACCGCATAGTTTAGGTTGTTAATTGTAAGAAAAGTATAGTTCAAGTTACAAAGTGTAAAAAAGACCAACGCTCGGGTTGCAAATAATTATATTCCTTATTTAATTATTGCAAATTTACACCATTTTTTAACGATAAGCACACAAGAAACTACTAAAAAAATGTCATCATTTAATCCAATTATAATCTCACCAAGAACTTCTAAACCAACTCTAATTTAATTTAATTTAAAAGCTTTAAGCAAATTAAATGCAGGCACTCACCACACTAGAGTCTTGGCCAACGACCAAAACAATCACGGCAGGTAAAAATTTCTCAACAGCCGGTACAACAAGCTCATCCATCGCAAGCGCATACCCTCTATCTCCCGACCCATTCGGCAAAGGAACATTCAAATTATACCCAAACCCTTCCCCTTCACCGAGCTCATCCACACTCCCGCTCTGTGGGTGCGACGGGCCCCACGACCCATGATTCATATGAAGCGAGATTGTTAGAACTTTATCCGAGCTATAGAAACCCTCGGCAGTCCCATTCCCGTAATGGACGTCGATATCGATAACCGCGACTTTATTAAGACCATAACCGAGCGCTAATTGTACAGCGAGGCCCGCGTTGTTGAGGAAGCAATATCCGTCTGCCCGAGCCGGCTGGGCATGATGACCTGGCGGCCGGACGAGCGCGTAAGTGATTTTTGCATGGCAATCGAGGATGTGTTTCATTGCCGAGAGAGTTGTACCGGCTGCAAGAAGCGCGGCGGGCCATGATCCGGGGTTTAGGAACGTTACGGGACAGATGATTTGGCTCTGATTGGTTTTGTCTGCTTCGATTAGCTCGTTTATGTATTCTGAGAAAAACAGATGTAAAAAAGACAGTTAATAGCATTTGACACGAGATTATGGTGCCATGTTTGGCACTGTAGAATCAAAAGCTTACACTAATATATTTTTAATTAATTATAAGCTCTAAAAGCATTAAAAGCTTTTACTGATATCTTTTTAATTAAGCCTGATCAAACACCTCCTAAGTTCTTGATGACACTCTCTTTGCCAGCAATCTTTGCTTCTACTATTCTAATTAAAGGAGCAAAAATGAAAAATGAAAAAATAAAAGCCAAAATAAATAAATAAATAAAAATTTACCTTGGGTGTGAAAAGACAGCAATTCAGAGATGAGGGCTGGCCTTCCTTGATGCCAAGAAACAAAGGGGGAGATGGGGCCCCGTTTCAAGATAGAAACCATGTTCCTGACCCGGTCCGAATTCTCCGGGTGGTTCTCCAGCACATCGAGAAACCCCGGATCCATGCCAGTGTCGAACACGCCCCGACCCGTTTCGTGTTTGAGCATACCATCGTGCCAGAAAACGTGTATTCGGTCATTTTCTGCTGCGGGTTTTGGATTTGGGGCTGAACGAACTGCCTCAGTAGAAGATATCGCCATTGTTGGGTAGTGAGACCAATTAGAGGTTTAGATCAAGAAGAAGACGGCCTTTTCAATTTTTTGGCATCTGAAAAGACTCATATGCCCTTGTAGTAAATAAAGGGGTAAAACACAGACACCTCTCTGCCTCGATCAAACCCCATTCACCCCCAAAATCAAACCCTCCCGACCCATAAATCCCAAACACAATTTTCACCCCATTTTTCCGGCGAAGTCTACCAGCTGTGTTGGCGGCGGCGTGAAATGGCCGGTGGCTTGTCCAATTTTCCCGTCGAACATTGTACTCAGCCCTAACTGCACCACCCTTCGTTCCCACTCGCCGCCGCCAGCCTTGCCGCGGCCGCCAAGATCCAGCCAATTCATTCTCCGCCGCTGCAGTGCTTCTCAACCAACTTACTGGTAAGAATCATTCTATTTTATTCCTTTCATTTGAAACTTTGACTCCCTATTCTGCATCTATATATTTTTTGAAGCAACTCTTATACCCATTTCCTCTGAACGATGAGTAATCTGAAATCATAAACGTATTTCTTATTCTTAAGCAAACTTTCTCAAATATGTTCTTAGCAGACCCTAATCTTCCAATTTGACTGATACAAGTTTTTCTGCTTTTTCTTTTTTTTTTTTTTCTTTTTACGCCAGCTGGAACTAACTAACAACACTAAAAAACTAACCAGTCATTGGACAGCTTTGTATATTTAATTGCCACTATTTATAAATTCATCACTGTATCTTGTTTGCTTTATTTATTTATTAGGTTTGTTTATCGTGTTACATTGAGTTACTGTGTATACGAATATTGATCAAAATTTGGAGGATATAGATGATGACTAGGAATTGTTGCCATCGAGTTGGAGACTTATGTTATGAATTGTGGATTTTAATGCCAGTTTATAGAAAAGGCTAGTTGCGGAGGATAGTTGATTTCTGTCTTTGCATTGTTTTACAACTCGCATCATGGACATTCATATGAAAAATAAATTTAGACTAAGCTTTTTCTTTAAGAATTTTCAGTTTTTCATATTAAATTTATATGAATATAAATATATATAATATATTTTTTATTTTCTTAGCAATTGCCGTATCCTATCCTATATTTTCAAATTTTGCCATATCCCCATATCCGTGGCGTATCGGATACGATACCCGTATTTGTACTGCATAGCTTTTGCGGGTATTTGTTTGGCTCATCCCAGGATCACAATCTTAAGAACCTGATGTAGATGAGTTTTCAACGATGTTCCATTTTTCATCACACCTTCAGTAATGTTTTTTCTGAAGAAGTAAATGTCAATTATCATTTGTCTTAATATTGAATCTTTTCCGTAACTTTTTGTATCAGAAGAATCTAGTGGCTGCAACAATGGCTGCTTCTGCAGAAATTCTCGGCCCGGAAAAATCAAGCCAATATGAAGACTGGACTATTGTATTGCCGCGTCGTGGGAAGAAGAATAACAGAACCTTACGCAAGTTTGTGATCCCAAAAGAAGAAAAAGAAGAAACCCAGCAATGGACACCAATAGATCTCGAAACAGATCCCGAGAAAGAGTCGAAACTGATGCAGAAAATGCAAACTTGTATTCAGAAACTTGCCAACTCTGAGTTTTGCCGTTCTTTCTTGAACCAAATGGATGAACCCGATACGTTGGATAAGTTCCTTAAAGTGTTGGGCTCAGAGGAAAAGACGATGCAGATGGTAATTTATGGTATCGGCAGTATCGAGTCGTTCGAACCCCCTAGGCTGCAGCTTAGTCTTGCCGTGTTGATGAAGAGGAAATTTGATTGGATTGGAGAAATACAAGTGTTCGACCCGATAATTTCGTTGACCGAGTCAAAGGTTTTGACGTCGTTAGGTTGTAATGTTCTGTCAGTAAATGAGCAAGGTCGGCGACAAGCTCTTAAGCCTACCCTGTTTTTCATGCCGCACTGCGAAGCAGAGCTGTACGAAAATCTGTTGGAAGCGAATTGGGGAGTGGATAAATTGAATCGTCTGATAGTGTTTGGAAATAGTTTTGATGAGTATGAGCAGCACGTGTCGATATGCAAGAGTTCAGATGTTGCAGATTCGAGGAGGCGTATCTTGTCTGTCAGGAGCTTCACTGAGGAGCTCGGAGTTGCTACTTTTTCTGATGATTCTTTTCTAGCCTTTCACGGCTCGAGTTGGCATTTTTTTAGGCCCGGTACTGGGGAACCTTTGCGTATAGTAAAATACGATTAGTTTAGAGTTTAAAGTGTTTGATCTATACAATGTAATGTAATAAATTGAAGCATTTCGTACGATTGAGTTCTAGTGTGAGTTGATAGTTACTTTAATGGCAAACACTTGTGTTAGGCCAGATTGACGGATAATGTATTGGTTTTTGTACTATGATGTATTGGTTTTCGTACTCAAAAATATTGATTTTTCATAAATATCTGACCCGTGTTATAATGTATTGATTTTTATAATATGAATGATGTATTGGTTTTTCACTATAATATATTAGTTATGCTATGATATGAAATTTTGGCCTAACGGATAATTCGTTAGTCCGGCCTAACAAGAGTGCTGCACTATTTTAATTCACATCGTCTAATTGTTTGACCCCTTATTTATTCTGGGCAAGCACCCTTCTTGATTTAATTGTCCACATAAATCAGATTTGTTAAGTTGGTGCTTTGTTTACTTTCAATTTTGACTTTCCTGGGGACTCGATTTCGAGATATATCTGTGGATATTTACTTGCATTTTTTTAAAAGCACAATGCATACAAATAAGCTCCTGAACTTACACATATTGATCAACCAGAGCTTTAATTTGATTATTTTAACCACTTGACTTTAACATACATTTTTTTTACAATTAATTTACCGTGTTGCTGCATTTCGTTATATTCACATACTTAAAGAGTGAGATTTATTGTTCTGCTACAGCGAGGATTGAGATCGAGATTTATTAAGAATTTACGGAATATTAATTTGAAAATAATAGAAAAAAATATTTATTTGAATAAAATAATATGAAAATTAATATTTTTTAATCGGATTTTTATATCTTACTTATTATGATTTTGCAAAAGGAAAATCTATTTCAAAAAACTATCTCAGATATAATATAAATGAACCAAGGTCTATAGTGGCATATGAAAAAAGACTAGGGTTTCTTTTGTGTTTATTTTAAGACTTGGTGATTGGCTTAATTTGTAGGTAACATATGATTGTGGGTTGGTTTTTTGAATTCTTTATTGGAGTACATTGATCTATTTTTAAGTGAGTTTATCACTACAGTTGAAGACCTAAGTGTTATGACACTAAATAAATATTTCTTGAAATAATAAATAACGAGGTATAAATACATGAGTTTACTTTATAATAGTATTGAGAAATTTATTCTTGACAATAATTTCTATTTTGTTATTTGCCTTTTTTGGGTACAAAATAAATTAAGAAATTAGATTTAGGAATATATTGTGTTTTCTAGTTTATGTTTAAAATTTTATTAGTTTCCTATATTGTGTTTAGAATTTGTTTTGTCTTGTTTACCAAGTTTAGAATTCTAGAATTGTCTATTTAAGACAATAGAATCCTAAAACTATAGATGTTCTTTACGCATGGGAGTTTTGAGAACAAGAGCACGACGCAAAGCAAGACTCACGAGCAAATGAAGAATACGAAAGTTACTTGGAGCCATTGATCGAGATCGACAAGTTATTTGAAGTTGCGTGACCAATGGAGAAGAGCTTGTTCAACCTATGCGACAAGTATTTAGTATCATGTGTTTTGATACTTTAGTTTTCATATATTACTTAATATTTTTGTATTGATCGAAAAACAAGAAAGTAATATAGTTTTCGGGTTTGTACACCCAAGTTCACAAGTACTTTTACTTGTGAACTGAATTTGTTTAAACCGTGTTCTTAAATTTATTTTTCGCTGCATATTTTTATTTTACTCTGTTTGATGTTGTTAACCAGTGTTGTTTAACATTGATAACAACATCGTAAATCTGAGACTTATTTTGAAAACCATATACCCTCGAATTCTACAATTGGCATCTACAGCGGGTTACTTAACCTTTTAAGTACTGACCCTTTTTTTAGGTGCTATGGATGCTCAAGGCAACCCAAGGCCACCGATTCTCAACGGAGAGAATTATTCTCTCTGAAAGCAGAGGATGCGTTGGCACTTAAAAAGCATTGATGAACGAGCATGGAGAACCATCCTCGTTGGATGGAAAAAGTCACGTGTCACTGATGGTGAAGGCGACACCATCCCCAAGAAAGAGGAAGACTGGACTGCTGACGAAGTGGCTACTGCGAACTGGAATTCTAAATGCATCAACGCTTTGTGTGGTTATGTAGATTCAAGTTACTACAGAGTCATCAAGAATTGCGATTCAGCAAAGAACGCATGGGACGAACTCCAAAGGGTGTGTGAAGGAACTGCGAGCGTGAAGAAATAAAGGCTGAGAATGTTGTTGTCCACGTTTGAAGCGATGAAAATGGATGAGAAGGAGTCGATCATGGACTATTCGATGAGATTATCAGACATCACAAATGAGTGCAGAGAGCTTGGTGAGTCAATAACTAACTCTCGACTTGTAGGAAAACTGCTGAGGTTGATTAATATGAATTTGTCTTGATTTTAGTTAGTATTTTAGTTTGTTTTTATTATTGTTTTCGGTATAAGTTGGATAGATTGAGCACATTTTCATATTTTCTTATCTCCAACTTATTTTATCGTATTTTAATTATAATTAATTAATTTTATGTTTATTTTAGGTATTTTGAGGTATTTAGGTTTGGACATGCATGAATTTGATTTTGGAGCGACAATGTAATAAGGGTTGAGTGTTTGAAGTTGCGTGACTTGTATCTATATTTTCAAAATTATGTATGTAGCACAACACGACTCATTGCTTGAGCTTGTTTTCATTCTTGTTATTCTTTGAAATTATCGTTTGTTCGAGGACGAACAAACCAATTAAGCGTGGGTAGTTGATTAATATGAATTTGTCTTG
>BMAC01000475.1:93509-129262 GCA_014905375.1 Phtheirospermum japonicum
GTAGTCAAGAATGGGCAAACGAGTAGAGTTTCAGCGAAAACGGACCGCGATTTGAAGAAATGACAGTTTTGGACCTTCTAGATAGGCTGTCGCTGGGCCCAACCGGTATAGAAAAGCTGGGCTGGCAGCACCTCCTGATTCTGGGCCTTCTAGAAGGGTCGTTTCTGGGCTCAACCGGTATGGAAAGTGCTGAACGTCCTAGAAGGGGCGGAAACCCTAATTTTGACCCCTTTTTCAAGCCACCTACACCTATAAATACCCCACACCACTCACATTCGAAAATACACATTATTCCTAGGGTTTCTAAGGCCTTTTGGGGGTTGACAACCCCAAGAGTGCCATTTTATTTTCTTAGTTTCTCTTTAAATTTCTTAGTTTTAAATCTCTAGCTTAAGATTAGTTTAGATTAGTTTTTAGATAAATTAGATAGCTTAGATTCAAGATCTCGACACCGAAACGCTGCTGTTCGTCATAGTTTAATTAGTAAGTCTTTAATTACTTTCGTTTTAATATAGTTTAATTAGTTCTTATGCTTTCGTTTAATTAGATTAATTAAATTCTTATGCTTGCTAGTTAATTTAGAATAATTCAACTATTTTAGTTTGTTTTTATTATTGTTTTCGGTATAAGTTGGATAGATTGAGCACATTTTCATATTTTCTTATCTCCAACTTATTTTATCGTATTTTAATTATAATTAATTYATTTTATYTTTATTTTAGGTATTTTGAGGTATTTAGGTTTGGACGTAGTCAAGAATGGGCAAACGAGTAGAGTTTCAGCGAAAACGGACCGCGATTTGAAGAAATGACAGTTTTGGACCTTCTAGATAGGCTGTCGCTGGGCCCAACCGGTATAGAAAGCTGGGCTGGCAGCACCTCCTGATTCTGGGCCTTCTAGAAGGGTCGTTTCTGGGCTCAACCGGTATGGAAAGTGCTGAACGTCCTAGAAGGGGCGGAAACCCTAATTTTGACCCATTTTTCAAGCCACCTACACCTATAAATACCCCACACCACTCACATTCGAAAATACACATTATTCCTAGGGTTTCTAAGGCCTTTTGGGGGTTGACAACCCCAAGAGTGCCATTTTATTTTCTTAGTTTCTCTTTAAATTTCTTAGTTTTAAATCTCTAGCTTAAGATTAGTTTAGATTAGTTRTTAGATAAATTAGATAGCTTAGATCCAAGATCTCGACACCGAAACGCTGCTGTTCGTTATAGTTTAATTAGTAAGTCTTTAATTACTTTCGTTTTAATATAYTTTAATTAGTTCTTATGCTTTCGTTTAATTAGATTAATTAAATTCTTATGCTTGCTAGTTAATTTAGAATAATTCAACTCCAACAAACAACCCCCCATGTATGATGAACTMTATGATCTTGGTGATTTTGGATTGATGATTGTGATGAGATTATTATGATGAGATTGATTGGCTAGATCTAACGGGTCTAGAGCCTAYAATCYTCGTGAACCATCAATTGGGTTTTTCCCAAGAGATCGTGGAAACGATTCGAAGCTCTAGAACCCTTGTTTTCAAAATATTTTCAAAACTCTTAATTTTTAATCGTTCTTCGTTTAGATCAATTTATTGCTTTTATGTGTTTAGATTAGAATTTTATTTTATTTTCTTATTAGTGAATAACAAACACAAAAGGAACTTCCGAGCCTAGTTTTCCTTGAGAGACGATTCGGTTCAACTTACCAACCTACACGCGATCCCGTTCTCTTGCGGGCGAGCTTTTAAATTTTTGACAAATCTTTATAAGTAGGTATACAAAAGTTCGAATCAAGCAGAGGATGCGTTGGCACTTAAAAAGCATTGATGAACGAGCATGGAGAACCATCCTCGTTGGATGGGAAAAGCCACGTGTCACTGATGGTGAAGACTTTTGCTTTCTGTTGCTTGTTATATGAAGATTTCATTGCATCAAATGGACATTAAGAGTGCTTTTTTAAATGGAGTCTTGAGTGAAGAAGTATATGTTGAGCAGTCTAAAGGGTTTGTAGATCCTCAAAAACTAAATTTTGTTTTAAAACTGAAAAAGGCTCTTTATGGTTTAAAACAAGCTCCAAGAGCTTGGTATGAAAGGCTAACTCAACATTTGCTTTATTTAAACTTTAGACGAGGAGAAGTTGATAAAACTTTGTTTCTTCTTAAATCCAATAACCACATCTTAATCGTCCAAATTTATGTGGATGATATTATTTTTGGATCCACTAACTAGCAGATGGTCAAGGAGTTTGTTACTCGAATGTCCGATACATTTGAGATGAGCATTGAAGGTAACCTGTCATACTTTCTTGGTTTACAAATCAAACAGCTTGATGATGGTATTTTCCTTTTTCAAACTAAATATGCTAAGAACTTAGTTAAAAAGTTTGGTTTAGAAAGTGAAACTCATAAGAAAACGCCACTGGGAAAAACTGCGAAGCTGTCTATAAACGATATTGGTAAGGGTGTTGATAACACCATGTACAGAAGTATGATAGGGAGTTTGTTGTATTTGACAGCAAGTAGACCAGATATTATGTATAGTGTGTGCCTATGTGCTAGATATCAGTCTAATCCAAAAGAGTCACACTTAAAAGCATTTAAAAGAATTATTAGGTACATTGTTGGTACAACTGAACTAGGTGTGTGGTATACAAAAGACACTAGTACTGAACTTGTAGGGTATACTGATTCAGATTGGGTTGGAGATGTGGTAGATAGAAAGAGTACTACTGGGGGGTATTTTTTTCTGGGTAACAATTTAATCTCTTGGTACAGCAAGAAGAAAAATTGCATATCTCTTTCTACAGCTGAAGACGAGTACATTGCAGTTGGAAGTGCGTGCACACAATTAATGTGGATGAATCAGATGATAGAGGACTACGGTCTGTACAGTAGCATCTTGACTGTGCTGTGTAACAATTCCAGTGCCATTGACATCTCCAAAAATCCAGTCCAGCATTCTCGAATCAAACACATTGACATAAGGTACCATTTTATTCGAGACCTAGTTGAGAGGAATATTGTTAGACTTGAGCATATTGGAACAGATAATCAGCTTGTTGACATCTTCACTAAGGCATTAGATTTCGAGACTTTCTCTCGTTTGAGAAGAGATCTCGGTATGTGCATTGGCTGAACCAATGTTGGTTTGTGATGTTGTGACACCCATTATCAACATCAGTCACAACATCTGTATACTTTTGCATGTATTTTTATCTTTCTTTTCATACATAATTCTAATGCATTGAGTCTGATTGAAAGTGCGATAAGGTCCTGTGTTGCAATAAAAGTGATAGCAAAAAGAACCGACCTCTTCAATTGGGTGATTGTGGGACTTGCCCGCAGAAATAGGTTTTCTCCCAGGTCCAAAAACAAGAGGTTTTAACAACAATTGCTGAAGATTAAAAGATTCAAATCCCTTCAAGGATGAAGAAAATTTGGATACAAAATGATCCAATCTTTAAATATCACCTTCTTGAGAGATCTTGACGTAGTCATTAACTTGGATTAAGGGGTAAGTTTCCATTGACTTCACCTAAGGCAATGTTGGTTTATAATGTTGTCAGTAATAAAAAGCAACATTGGATCAAGTCACTGAAATCATTATATGTTTTTGTTTATTCTCTAAGGTCATGATTTTTAGGCATCTCGTAGGACATTCATACTTTGTGAAAATGCCATCTTGCTGTGCGTTTTGTTTCTTGTATTCTTTGTCTTTCTTAAAAACTCTTGATTTTGTTTTGAATTGAGCTAACAAAGTGTTTCAATGGAGTTAAAATCGGACGGCTGGACAGGTAATAACGAGGCATATTTGGTGTGAAAATTAACATTGCACAAGATTAATGCTACTGGGCTGATGGTTCATTTTTTTAGCTATGTTTTTTCGGCCGATTTTGTGTTAAGGGCTGTGCAATTTAATTGTTCAAAAATAAGAAAGAGATAATGGGCTGAGATAATGAGATTGTTAAAGGATCACGTAGCCTAAACTAAGGGGGGGTGGCATTTTTCTAATAAGGAGATAAAAAACGTGTTTAAGCCAAAAATCCGAAAGAGGTAAAATTAGGGGTTTTCTTTTTATTTTTTTCTTACCTTCTCTCTCCTTCAACAGTTATTTTTTTGGGCATAAAAACCTGAACCTTTTTACCGTTTGATCACAACTCAATCACCCTCTGCGAATTGAACTCTCAAACTTCCTTATCTCTCTTCAATTCTCTCGATTTTCTTATTTTTCCGCGTGTGCTTTTTAGAATTTGCAGGATGTCAAGCTCGTCGCCGCCTTCGTCTGTTCCAGAATTACCGACAGAACTCCACCACGCCGGTGATCAGGTTCCTGCACCCTATGTGCGAGTTGGTGGCCTAGACATACGGGAAGAAATTGGTGGTGGTTCCTCTTCCATCCCACCACCGATATCAACATCTCCACCACCCTTGCCGACGAAAGATTCTCATGCTGCTGTTCTAATTCTACCACCGATTGATGCCACGCCTGTAGCGCAAGTGTTCCCAGGACAGTTTGGGAATAAAATTGATGTGGATAACCCCCCAGATTTGGCGTTTGTTGCGGAGACTTTCGGTCAGGTTGGAAATCCTACTTTGAAAGGGTCGGGCGCCTGCGCAATATTCCGCCCGGTTTTGTGTCGCCCGCAGTACCGAAGAGAAAGGCGGGGTCGCGCCGCAATGTGCCGATTGAACATATGAACCTCAAGGAGGATGTCACTGTGATGTCCGACCCTGATGATGAAGATTTTATTCCTGCTGCTCCGGTTGAAGGGTTCGAGCCGCCGCTTTCTTCTGCCCCGAGTCTGCAGGAGAAGAAGTTCACACGCCGGAAACAGCTTGTAAGGAAGGCCGACAGGAGACCTAGCTCGGCTAAGGTCAAGGTTTCTCCTGGCTCCACTGCGACAGAGTATTCATCCCCTCCCTACACTATTTTGGATTTTATCACCGGTGAAGTCACCAGCTCCGCCAAACCACCTGCCGATGTTCCTCCTTCGTCTCCGGTTCTTGAGGATCAACCTGAGTTTGGTCCATATTTATTTGAGCATTCCCCTGATTCCTCCTCGGATGTGCCTCTTCGAGATATTCTTCATGCTTGCAGGAAGGACAAGAAGAAAAAGAAAGTTGCTGAGGCGGTCACTGTTGCTCCCCATGTTGGTTCCTCTATACCAACATCACATCGCTCTCCGACTATTTCGTCCTCTCGCACTGCCTCTGCTCCACTAGCATCTCGTGCTCCCACGCCGTCTTCTTCCGATGCTTGTGCTCATTCTCAGTCCTCCACGGGTTCTCCCTCTCAGACCCCTGAGCTTGAGGATATGGTGCCTTTTTCGGAAGTATTTTTGACTGCTGAAGCTGCCGAGTTGTTTACCGCCTACCAGACGCGTCACATGATCGCTGAGCGGCGAGTCCCGGTTGAACTATTTGAAAAGCACAACCTTATCGCTTATCTTCAACACAAAGGTATGTACTCCACAGTTTCAACTGCCATGCCTTTTGTCCGGGATATTGTGGTCGAGTTTTATGCGAATCTTTTGCCGTCTATTGTTGATTTGGAGTCTGTGAACTATGGCAAACATTTTGTCCGTGGCAAAGTGTTCTCTTTCACCCCGGCTTTGATTGATGAGTTGTTTGGCACTGAGCCATACCGGGGTGACTCGACCGTAGATGATATGAATGAGGTTGTTTTGTTTTTGTCTGGTGGGTTGGTTAATGCATGGTTTGAACAGCTTCCTAGCACCCGTCTTTCGTCTCTTTACTCTATTCTGCATAACCTTGCTATTTATAATTGGGTCCCCTACAAGAACACAACGTGTGTTACGCGGCCTCAGGCCCAGTTCTTATATAGGCTTGGGAGGGGAATTCAGTTTAGTTTCGGCCAGCATGTTTTTGACACCATTGCTAAGTTTGCCACCACGAAGTGTGCGGCCTTGTTGTGTTTTCCTTCTTTGATTTTCAGCTTGCTCAAGAACCAAGGGTTGTCGCTTCGTCCCGATGATGTGCTCACGGGTGAAGCTGATTGGTTTGCTTTGAGAGGTCAACATGTTACCGGTGCCAGAGTCATTGATCTTCCTTGGCAGGCGCCGTTTCCAGCCGATGTTGGTAGTGGTGTTGGGACGGCCGATTCTAACATGGTCCGCATTTCTGCACAGGTCCTTCGTGCCCATGTGGCTTCCATTGATTTGCAGATGACTCAGCTGAAGGCTCTTCGTCGCTCTCTCTTGACGGCCCTTTCGCTTTCTGGTCAAAAAGGGGGAGAAGATGACGCTGCTGAAGATGATGTTGCTGAAGATGCTACTGGAGATAATGTTGTTGGCGAAGATGTTGTTGCTGCCAAAGCTTTGGCCAGTCTTGCGAAGGAAGCGAATTCGCTCGCGCGATAAGGCTTTGAGGAAAATGATGAAGATGCAGAGGAGGAAGCGCAAAGATAGAGGTGAAGGAACTTCGACATCCCCTCGTCGTTCGAAGAGGGTTCGAGGTCAATAAGTTCCTTTTTAGTTTGTTTTGTTAAGTTTTAGAACAATGTTGGTTTGATTTTTAACAACATTGAATGTTTTGTTTAGGGGGAGTTTTCTAACTTAGGGGGAGTTAGTATTTTTATTTTTCATTTGTGTTTGCGTCGTAGTATTTTGTCCAAAAAGCAAAAGGGGGAGATTGTTGAGGAATTTATTCTTGGTAATAATTCCTATTTTGTTATTTGCCTTTTTTGGGCACAAAATAAGTTAGGAAACTAAATTTAGGAATATATTGTGTTTCCTAGTTTATGTTTAAGACTTTATTAGTTTCCTAAATTGTGTTTTAGGATTTATTTTGTCTTATTTACCAAGTTTAGAATTTTAGAATTGTCTATTTAAGACAATAGAATCCTAAAACTATAGACGTTCTTTACGCACGATAGTTTTGAGAACAAGAGCACGACGCAAAGCAAGACGCACGAGCAAGTGAAGAACACGAAAGTTACTTGGAGCCATTGATCGAGATCGACAAGTTATTTGAAGTTGCGTGACCAACGGAGAAGAGTTTGTTCAACCTAGGCGACAAGTATTTAGTATCATGTGTTTTGATACTTTAGTTTTCATATATTACTTAATATTTTTGTATTGATCGAAAAATAAGAAAGTAATATAGTTTTCGAGTTTGTACACCTAAGTTCACAAGTACTTTTACTTGTAAACTGAATTTGTTTAAACTGTGTTCTTAAATTTATTTTCCGCTGCATATTTTTAATTTACTCTGGTCGATATTGTTAACCAGTGTTGTTTAACATTGATAACAACATCATAAATTTGAGACTTATTTTAAACACCATAGACCCTCAAATTTTACAAATAATTTCTTGAAATTTGTTCGCACTTAATTTAAACCATAGTAAGGGTCCATATGTGATCTCTCATTTCAATCTTCATCATATGTTAATAAATATAGAAGGAAAACCCCAAATCAAACAACAATGGGTGGTCATAGTTAATCTCAACAAGTCCCTTAGTTTCACATGATTAAGTATTTGTGATAGAATAAAGACTTGGAACTGCAAATTTTGTTTTCCACGAGTGTTGAATGAATCTCATGTCTTAATGCCGTATTTATTTTATTCGGAGCTTTCTAAGCTCAATTTGCTAAGCCACTGAATCAGCCTTTGGATAGTTAAATACATAATTTTGATACCATTCATGTAGGAATATTAGGTATATTAAAATGTTTTACACTTATGTGATTATGACAATTTAAGAATAATCTCAATTTAGTTCGAATTGTAGTAATATCTGTTTAATGATGATGTCAATCGCTTATATATAAGATCAATGTAATAAAATGTATAAAAAGAAATTTGTTGTTCTCACAAATGCAAGATCAGTATCAAGACCTTTAATTAAGAGAAATAACACTGATGAGTCATAATCAATACATTTTTTATAATTCAAAGATCAACCATCAAGCTCTTGAACCCAAACTCCGACATTATAGCTAGCGGTGGATTTAGAATTTTAAAATTGAATATGCACAATTATTAAAATAAGAAGAATATGTGAAACACAATTCAAAATATACAATATAAAATGACAACATATTTTAAAGAAAGTAATTTAAATTTAATGTGCAAGTGTTAGGAGTTTAAAAAGTAAATAATATCAAAATAAAAACTACAATTTTCTTTCAGAAAAATAGAGACAAGTGTTAGGAGTTTAAAAAGTAAATAATATCAAAATAAAAACTACAATTTTTTAAAAAGTAAATAATATCAAAATAAAAACTACAATTTTTTAAAAAGTAAATAATATCAACTCTTTCAGAAAAATAGAGACATTACATTTGAGAGATATTTAGCAAAATTTGTAAAATAGTTTATAGATGAACAAAAAGATGAAGGGTAGGTTTTTGACGAACCATCAAAATTCGTTTACGTTTAACAATTTTTATAGTATTACTAATAACTGTTATTGTCCGAAAATCTCATTTAACAATTTATATAAAGATATGACGTTATTTAGAACTTGGTCAATCAACTTTCCTATTATAGTTAGAAATCTCATTGAACATTGTACTAACAATCTCATTTAACAATTTTTATATAGAATTATCAATTTTCATCGAACTCAATAAAATTTTTATATCGAATTTTTATATTGAATAAATGTTTTCTTTTCATGACTGTATCGTAGAAAATAGATACAAAATATATCATTTACATATACATATAAACACTGCAAGATGATTTTCTTAATCTAATGATTGCAATTCATGTACTAGAATTATCTAACTTTGATATAAATTATTCTAGATTTATTTACAACATTTTCTCTCCGCTAACATCTACATTTTCTAGTATATATTTAAACAGAATTTTCTAGAATTTAATATATAATGGATCTTATTAAATTTCAAACCATAAATATTTTTAATACCGATAACGCACTTTAAGAAGTATAAAAAATGTGGTGTCGCAAAAATTTATTTTGTGGCACGTACATAATATTATTTACAGAGTCAAAATTGTTTTAGCCAGCCTGAGTGGATGATTTTGTACCACCTCCATCAATTACAACACTAACAAGCGAAATGTTATTACTACTAATTGAGTCATGAAACTTGAAATTTGCCAAGGAACTCAGCTCATCAATGGCATCGGCAATGTTTTCAACACTTGCAACTGTATCATTCAGCAGGGACGCAACTGCAGCAACCGGTATCACTTGCAACAGATTCGTGTGCTCTTCCCAAAAGTCCGATTTCAGCATCGAATTGAGGTTTTTTGACGCGATTTTAAGGTTCGTCGCTCGGGGATTAGGCTGGCACGGTTTGGTCATGGTCTCAACTGACCATGCTAGCTCTTTAAGTGCTTTTCCAGATTCTGAGCTCATGGTTGAGATTATGGCTTGGATTTCTAAGGGTGCCTGAGTAGCAAAATACAAAGTTTATCAAACCTCATATTTTTACACATATTTTATTCAGAATCTCAACGAAAACTAGTTCAAAAAGGCCCTGAAACAATACTTTCGAGTTTTAGCGCTATTACAACAAATAATTATGTTGACATACTTGAGTTTTAGAATTTAGGTAGCCCTTAAGTGCCTCAACCCGACAAGCACATTGCCTTGTCAAACTTGCGATCTTCAGATACTGTTTCCATGGATGACGATACATGAATAGGCCATGTCCAGGCTCCCATCTAGCAAAATTTGCCTGTTAAAAAAAACAAAACAATAAATTCAAAATCAAGAAAAATTAACATAAACATGTTTGTCTTAATTAAGCATATGTGCGTGTAGTATTTTTCACCATTAATTACCAAAGTTTCTACATTGCTTTTGGAATCAAGAACACTGTTCAAGCAACCTAGAGATGATATTGATTTTCCATTATTCTCTGACTCCTCACATGTTCTCAAACACTCATCTGCAAAACCTGTAAAAAAAATATAAAAATACTTTTTATCCTTTAAATTGTCTCAAAGAATGTAATTATGCTGGTTTAGCTAATAATTCTAACTATACCTTCCAAGAAACATCCAATTTTCTCAATGTTGTTGGCCACAAGATTGTGAAGATCCTCACCAGCCCAAACAGGATACACAAAAATGGACACAACCAAACAAGTGGATGCACCAATAACTATAGTTGACAACCTTTTTTGGGCCAACCCAAGAATTTCATCGGTTTTTAAACCCGATATAGAAACCAGACAAAAAGTCAGGATGAATATTAGCATCCCATAATCGTATCTAGCCTTCACCGTTGGGAAAAATCGTATGAATGTCGACGCCACAGCTGCAAATAAAAACGCGACACGATAATAAACATATATAAATATGGATTTATTTTCTACACCCAAAAAAAAGAAAAAAAAAATTACCTTGTAGGAAGACAAATAGTCCAATCAAAATGGGCTCACATGTTTTACCACTTACACTAGCCAAATGATGAGCCCCAAGGCCCAAACCACCAGCTAGCAATGTGGCCAATCCCCTGTTTAGGCCTTTTCCAAGTGTTGCACCTGAAAACAATGCACAAATTAAACACATACTTTTTGATGCCTAATCTTGAAATGAGTTATAGGGAGTGCTTTGCAAAAATTTATTACTTACCAACAGAGAACTCGAAAACAACAACCACAGTCATGACGGCCCACATTGCCGACACACCGAAGCTGCTATACAAAGGCTCAAAGTAATAAAACAATGACACTAATGTTAGAGCAAGCCCTACTTTTAGTGAATGGATCAATCTTCTTGGATCATCTCTTGCAATCTTTTTTATCTGCCAAAATATCCCTTCCACTTTAGCAAGTTCCATTTTTTTTAAATTTTTTTTTTTAATTTTAATAAGCTATCACAGGTT
This sequence comes from Phtheirospermum japonicum, assembly GCA_014905375.1. NCBI lineage: Eukaryota > Viridiplantae > Streptophyta > Magnoliopsida > Lamiales > Orobanchaceae > Phtheirospermum > Phtheirospermum japonicum. The sequence goes on from BMAC01000475.1 coordinate 104,338, forward strand.
TTGCATGAAATGTATTTATGAGGAAATTAATGGAAGTGCATGAGTGAGGGAGTTTACATTGAACTCACTTATATAAGAAGAGTTTGCTATGCATATTAGTTTTTGATAAAATAAAATAATATCCAATTTTTTCAAATATTTTATGAAAACGACAAAAGAATATATTCTTAATTTTGGCATGAATATATTTGGTGCCTTCTTGTACATTAGCAAGTACAAGAAGCTATAGCATGATGACTCAAGTGGGGTTCTAATGGGATGGTTTTTATCTGTTACCCACATGATAATTAACAGGTTGCACTTGGATGAAAAAAAAAAAAAAAAGTGGAAAGTCAAAAAAGTTTGTTTTCTCAAGTTGCGTTTGTTTCTTGTGAAGCTATATTCTTACTAGGAATAGTAATTTTATCCCAAGTTGAAAATTGAAGTGTTTATATGAACTGTTGCGCATAAATTTATTGTCGAAATCTCATCTGTTTTCCAATATCATGAGGGTTATAAGTGTTTTTCTTTTTTTGGTCCTATTGAGCATCAAGTGAAATACATATTTGTACAAGTTATTTAAGGTTCATTTTTTGTCATACCACTAAGTCAAGCCATAATACTCAACCAGAATAACCAAGTGGATATATGCCTCTTTCCCCGTGTTAACAAATGTGGCCCACGTGGTGTATGTAATAATTTGATTACATTCGAATTCGAATGAATTTTTATATTTAAATTGATATTCATTTGAACTATATAAACCTCAATAAATCTCAAACAAATGCACTCGAGTGTTTGTAATGTGTATAAGTTGTCTCTCTTGTGAGTGTGTTAAAGTCAAAAGACAAGGTGCCTATACAAGTTGTGATTGTATTCAAATTTACTTGAAAAAATAACTAGCTAAGTTGGAAGGCCGCAATTAGACATGTTGACCGATTTGAACCGAACCATCGAACCAAAAGTTACAAACCATGGTCAACGGTTTAGTACTGTTGGCCACGATTTCAGTTTGAACCAAGTTGTGAATCATGGTGAAGCGATTCGGTTTCGATTCCACATTTATGAATACGTGAACCTACGGTATTCGATCCTTTCTTTTTTTAAAAAAATAATGATTAAGTAATTAAAAAAGGGGCTAAACTCCCACAATAAATCAAACTCGTTACGATTAGTATCAATCAATTAAACTAACCGCCGGTTAGAAGAAAACGTGGTTCTAATCATTTAAACATGTGTAGTCGCCATCCTAGGGTTAGATGCGAGAGATATTAAAAGTAAATAATAAGAAAAATTATTTAAAAAAAAAATGCAAAAGGAAAAAAGGAAGCATGTGAAATTATACCAATTCTCCAAGTTTGATCCCAAACCAACATTAAATGGAAATAGTTAAAAAAAAAAAGGGACACAAACAACAATGTTACAAGTGTTTACTCATTTAATATTCAATCATAAAGATAAGAGCCATATAAAATCTAATGAACATATATATATATCCTTGTCCCAGACATTATCTAAGTTGATAGCCTTTTTTGTTTCATTTGAAACTGCAAATTTTGATGGGACATGAAACGATTGCTCCCTTGGCATTGAATATGTTCCTTGAAACAAAGAATTTAACCACTTTTCTCGTCTGAGAATTGTATTTGAACCCTTGAAAGAGCATCAAATGTGCACAAATTGAAGTTGCAAATTTTTGAGACACCCTTGTTACGTATCCTTTATCAATTATCATGTTTTTGTCGTAGCATGACAGATGTTAAAATGTACGTTATCTTGTGAATTAAGATTTTGTCCCAGACATGATCTATGTGTGCATCTCTTTTTCATTGATTTTAAGATATTGAAACTTATTTAGCCACTGTATATCTTGCTAGGACAAAAAAAGTAGAGAAATATAAGTAAGAAATTTGCTATATCTTGGCATTGAATATGTTCCTTGAAATAAAGAAACTCCACCTTTTCTTCTGAGAGATATGTTAGAACCCTTGAGATTGAATTTTATTTACATGTATCACAGTACTAATTAAAGAAGAATATTTATCATGTTAAATATAAAAATTTATTTTGATATAGATAAAAAATTATCATATTAAAAATGTTTTTTCAACTCAGATATATGATAAAGTGTATACCTAGGTTACCTAATAATTTGCCATAGTTCACCTCACCGAATGCTCAGATTAAATTTACGAAATTCGCAAAATCGGTGGCTCAATCTGCAATGTGATATATACGAATTTCAACGTGATAAATGTACAATTTTTAATAATATAAATAAATATAAGATGATAGTACGATCAATGATAAAAATGTGCATATTCATTGTATTAAATGTTTATCTTTAGGTGTACGGTACAGTGTACACTTATATGTACGCGATTATGGGTGAATTCTCAATCAGTAGGCCAAAAAATAATTACAGATCGATTTGGGCTGGGCGAGGCTGTACTAGATTGGGCTACGGTCCAACCCGAACCTACCTAGAGTGCGCCCAAGCATCAATCTGCACCTCAAGTTCCACCTTTAAATAATATATATACCGATTCACTCATGTTACCTTTTTAACAAAAAAATAGAAGTTCCAAAATGGAAAAATAAAAAATAAATAAATAATACCCAATCGATATCAATGACCCTCCAAGCTTGTCGTTTTCTTGAACGTTAATTAGAAAGGACCTATACATTGAACAGTCTCCAAAGAGAAGAAATAAAAATCAGCTCGTAATTTTTCAAAGTAAAGAAGCAAGAACATATGTTCTTAAATCATGATTAAAATCGTATGTGTTTACATTCAACGGGTAAAAAAATATGCGAAGATTCGATCTTTTTCCCAGTGTGATTAGACATAAGTAGACACGTACTGGTATTTGATGTTGATCGTGCATGTCAATTCATTTCAACCTTGCAATAAATTAATTCTTAAATAATATGGCAAATTCATAGCTATATATTGTTCTAACTATTTTTAAGGTAATGGTGGCTATTGGTTAAAGATTAGATATTAGGTAGTTAATTAACTTGGAATTGACTATCAATTTTCTCGTAGTCAAATTTTATATAAAGACTAAATAATTACCAAACATAATAAATATCAAATTTCTCCTAAATAATTAAAATCTCGCAAGAAGATAAAGTATTAAATAAAACAAAATAAATCATTATTTATTTTATCAAGTATTTTTTGGAGAATAAAGTTGATACATATAAAGAAAATTCCCCAAGGTTAAATTATTTGCTAGACGACATTAGGAAACGTTAAATTGAAGCTTAGAATTTGTCAGGGTCTCCAGATGGTGTATTTACCAAATTGGAAAAAAATAAAAATGCCTAGAGATAGGGAGACATAAATATTTAGAAAATTATTGGTATTTATTCTTTGTTGCACATTTCTTTAATTAAACACATTCAATTCAACCACCATTCTGGCACTATATTTTCATTTTCGAGCAGATATTAAATTCTTCACGTTTCCATATCATTTTCTCTTGTTCTAGTGGATCACATTTTCAATAGCCTTAATATTTGTGAACGATGATGGACCATATATAAGTGTAATGTAAAGTTTGCATGGGGACCAATGAAATAAACACCTTCATTTTTTTTCTAAATGTTTTTCTTTTCTTTTCTTACAAAGGAATATTCTCTTTAAAATATCCAAGGAATTAAAAATCATTATAATTGAGATGAGATTCTAATTTGATGCTTTTTAAAATTCAGCTCAACACCATCTAATAGATGTAGCAACATACACACCACAAGTGCAACAAAATAAGGGGAATTGAACAAAAAAGGCCATAAATCTTGTCTTAAAAGTGAGAAACAACATTAAAAACAACCAACAACCAAGTATCTCTATTTATCACACCCCCAATCCTAACACTATACATTAGTAGATCAAGAAACTGCTACAATAAGAAAGATCAAACCTCTCCTTTTAACCAGCTTACTAGATCTATATTTCCTTTTCTACCCCCCTCACCAAGTGCTCGGAAAACTAGCGCACACAACAACGAGAAATTAGAAAACTACTTAAAAAAACACAACATTTTGCATAATAAACAAGTTAACGACCAATTAATGCACGAACACATCCCTACCAAGTGATGATGTGTTCCTCAAACCCGGTCTCGGCTCTTAACATATCCCAACACATCCACCGGTTGTGGGACCCGAGGCGGCTTGGTTAAATTCTCGAACTATCTTATCGGATTGAGGAATACCGGTTTTCGGGTTTTGGTCGAGGAGACGAACTAACGAGAGAAATATCTCCATCCTTGTCACGTTCCGATTAGCCTATTCAAACAAAAATATTAATTAGCAGCGAATTAAGTTGTGAAAGCGATGTAACAGAAAACACTAAAAAAATCCATTTTTTTTAGGTAAACATAAACAATGTATCAAATCTCTATCTTTACATGAAAAAACATAACACAAAGCAATAATCCAATTATATGCTCGTGATTTTTCATTTACATTACCTCTACGGTAAAGCGGGCCCAGATCTTGTCATTCCGATTTTCCATGAGCCCCTTCAGAATGGTTAAACCGAGTCCCCTAATAATATCAGCTATTTCTAAAAACAAACCCCTTTCTTCACAAAGCATCTGAAAAAAAAAATCAAAAGGAACAACTATCTCTGAGAACGATGATTATGGAAAATTTATTGTAATATAAAAAAGTCGGGCATATATATTATATGTTTCGAGGGATGGTTGCAAAATATACCTCGACAAGCATTTGATGGGGTTGATTTAGATCCTCAACTATAATTGGGCAGACCATAGATTGCGATCCAACTTCATAGGCCCACGTTGCTCCTCCTCCACTGTTATCTTTCAAAAGCAAACCACCATCGTCGCCAATAATCTAAAATTCAAACGAAAGAAAAATATAAAAATTTTAACTTTTCATCACTCATATAGGAGACCATTCTATTTGTTATATATTGTAATTGAATCATTTTTTCGTAACTTATATCTGCAATCATGCTCCTGTTATATCAGTCCAATTCGCACATAATATAATAACACGATCGGGAAAAAAAGTCTTAAAAACTCTTTTCGCACCTTGGACTCTGCCGTTTGCTTTAGCTTGTCCGCATGCTTTGTTACGCCTTGCAAGAAAAGCATGTGCTTGATAGTACGTTCCAGAAGAGCATCTATGCTACACTGTTAACAGAACAAGCCGCACTTAAGTAACATAAAACAAAGAGCTGAGTTTCAAAAAAAAAATAAAAAATCAAAACTACACCTAAAATTTAATTGTCTTACATTTACCCCCTTTATAAGCAAGATGCATTTCAAAAAAAAAAGAGCCTTCACATGAATATAAAAATACTACAATTATCCCCTAAATTGTTAACACTGAATAAAACTTTAGGGATATATTAGTAAATATATGCAGTCAAGCAGGAAGTATATAATATAACCTTTGCACTATTCGGCACGATCTCCCTTAATTCCTTCACGCGATCCTGGATCATTTGACGATCTTTCGGCCGAGGTCTCGGATTCTCACCTGGCTTAAGCCTCTTGCGATTTGGTTTGCTCGTCCCATTCGGTTTACTAGAATATCCAGTCACCACACTGTTTGTCTGTTTCACGTCTCGACCTTTTTCGGCCCACGGGTCAAAAACACAACTCCCTTGAGAATACGTCCTCGAATCCTCCTTGGCCTTGGCCAAAAATTTCTGAATGCCTAATAATTCTCCCTTTCCATGACTAAAATCCCCAAAACGACCACAAGGAACCGGAGCCTTGGAAACAGACGAGACACTCGTGTTGGTCATACTAGAAACGTTATCGTCCAAAGGACGAGCCTTGGAGACCACGGCGTCTAACAGATGATCAGGGTCCGCCAAGGATAAAATCCCACTATCCAAATTTGAAGAGCATATTTCTGAAGACTTGTGATTTTCTGATTCATTTTGCGAATGGCTATTCCAGAAATTGTTAAACAATTTGTTCTTATAATCGGGGCCCAAGACGTCGAACAAATCGTCCCCCGGTCGAGTCTGGATCCCGCGTGCCACGTCATCATTCAGGAGATGCTCGATTTTCTGCTTTTTGTCAGCCTCGACGAAACTAGGGATATTGTGAGCACGAATTGCATTTTTCGTGGTCAAGCGGTCGACAGGATCATGAAAAGTATCCATTTTTGGAAAGGTCATATTTCTAAGAAGCCCATTTGAGGGGCTAACCACTTCGGATTTGACCGCTCCGTTTACAAATTCGTTTCGCGAAGAAAAATCGAAATTTGTTGCACGAGCAATTTTCGCTTCATGAGGCTTGAGGTGACACGGGCTCACAAAAGATGCTTGACCGTCGCACACGGAAGTTTGACTTGAGCAACCGACGGAGAACGAAGAGGCGTTGACCATATTTGACTCGAGAGGTAACGGCTCACGATCGGATTGCAAGACGCCTTGTATTTGTCCCAATTGAATTATTAACGACAACACATCGTTAACGAAACCAATATTCTCCGGGATCTAAGATAGTAAAACAACAACCAAATTTAAGATTGCTTACTTCTATAGAATTTTAATTTTAATTTTTTTTAAAGACAACTTACTTTCAAGTGTGAACCAAATTGAACTACACCATGAGGAAGAACGGGAATAACTGTAACCGTCTGATCGAGAAAAAAAAACATAGTTAGTAAAACAATAAAACCTGGTGATATTAAAATGCAAAATAAATCCCAAAAAAAAAATCAATAATTATACCTGCATGCCAGCTGAAAATTGTTGAAAGGCCTCTTTAAGAACCTGGAAGACCAACAAAAGATAAGAAATACATTCATATGATGGCAAGAAAAACTGACCATAATGGTAAACAACACTCATTTTCTGCATTGCCAGTTAAATAAATAAATGTTGTTTTCCAGTTCACTTTTTTAATAATAAAATATTGTTAGATACAATTCAAAAAAAAAGGCCGTCTGATATACCTCTGGTGGATGAGGTTCTCTATAATAATTCTCAGATAGCATCCATTGATAGTTTCCAGTAAACGCGACCCGTCCAACCAATCTGAGAAATAAAATAAATCAGACAAAGTAATTTATGTTAAGTGAGAATTCAAACGATATTAACGAAAAATGCACTAAAGTAAGCTTTAAATTGCTTACCCTTCTCCGACAATTTTAACATTACTATCTGTCATCATCTTGTTCACAAGCAAATGCATCTTGTCCCCAGCTGGCACATCGGGCCGTAAATTACGATTTCCAGCCGTAACTGAAGATAAAGTGTCGTAATCTTGAAAATCAACTCCTAGATTCACATTTCCGGACAAATCCGGAAGCCCATAATAACATTCTTCCCATATTAAAAGCCTGCCGATACAAAATTTAGCTCTAAAATGTTAAAATCTTTTTTTTTTTTTTTTTTGGAGTGCCATATTCATAAAGCAGAACTTAAAGTGAAAAAGTTACAAAAAAATAAAATAAATGGGACATAAATCACAAAATCCAGGAAGTTGTTGCTGCAGACAAGAAGGACAAGATCAGAAATGAACAAGGTTATGCACAGGAAATCACAACAGTAGAAAAGCTTTAATCAGATTGAAACAAATTTATTGCATTAGATCCACTAAGATTCTCCAGGACAAATTGAATGCAACAACCAGATAAATCCAAAGTTGGGGAAAATGAAAGTTATCATACACAAAACAAAAACAAAAAAAGTACAGTAACATGTATAATCATTTATTACTGGATACCTGCTAATCTGGAAAATTAATTAAGATGCCAAAAATTAAGTATGGATCGAAATAGTACACAATCGTCTAATTTAGTCAAATAAATAGGTTTTGAACATAGTATTGTTTGGTTGCACTTGGCTCATTAAACCAAAAGCAACTGAATAAAAAGCAAACATCAACTAGTAAACATTTTACCAAAAAATCCAGGAATTAACAGAAAAAGCAAACTAAACTGCCACTATTCCTTTAATAACACCATAGATGTACTAAGAACAAACACTTCATAAATTTAAAAAAAAAAAAAAAACTTTGTTAGTAAAAAACTCTGAAACAAAAGAAGGAAAAGAATATACTGTGAATTTATCAACAACTTACTTTGGATTTTGGCAACCAATCTTCCAGAAAACAGCATAAGACCACTGGTTGACTCCACAGAGAGTCTTCAAAGCCTCTTTCAACAAGTAACCCATCACAAATTATTTATAGAATATGAAATATTCTTGGTTTTGTATCTCTACAGTTGAAAAAATATACCCAAAAGATTCACTTGATCAGGACCTGATAATAACTGAGGAATATGAAGATTATTATTCCTCCCAAAGGAGAATAATCTTTTTTTAAAAATCTTTTTAAAATATAATCAAGATGGCCTTAGCCTAACTTCCTCTGCAAGACCCACGCCCCGCCTGTTTTGTTCTCAACCCACCGCTCCTTTTCCTCTCTGGATCTAAACTTTCCGCTATCATGCGCTTGCAGTCCATTCTTCAGAAAGGAAAAAAGAGGAGAAAAATAGAATTGGGAAATTTAAAAAAGAAAACTTTTTGTCAGCTCAACAAGGGAAATCTGGGAGGGTCTTTCTACACTATTCCACTGGCTTTAAGCTCGCAGTTAACAACGACGATAATTTGCTCCATTATAAAATACAGAAAAATACAAATAAAAATGATAAAAGCTTGAAGCTGGGAACAAGATTTTGTCAGTTTTTGGGGGGTGAAAAAGATCGAAGCTTTTATGTCGTTTAAGGTGAGATACTTCACTGAGTGCGTTTTGGGTTTTCTGGGGCTCTCTCTTGTTTTTGTTTTCTCTTTTTTTCTTCCTTCTGGGGTGGGAGCTTAAGTATGAATGATGCTTTCTGCTTTTTTGCAGAGGGGAGTGTGCTAAAATGCGCCGTGATGATGGTGAGAAACGAGGGCGGTGAAAAAACAGGCCTGGGGTTTGAGTGGAATTACCATGGGTGCCACTGTCGGCTTTTTCCGGTTTTATTCAACTAGTTTCAGGGGGCAGAATTTTGGGACTGTGCAAAAGAATCTTGGAATTTGGTTTCAGTCAAGAAACTCTTTTTTTCCTTTGAATTATATCATCAAGACAAGAAAAGAGATCAAAAGGCCTTTTTGCACGGCTCGAAAAGAAAATACTCTATTACTATGATTTTAAATATAATAAGAAGAAAGTTGTGATTTTTAATTACAATAATATATTTCCTCCCTCCAAAAAACAAGAGACATGTGAGATGGTTTAAAAAACTATTAATTAATAGTATTTTTCATTTATGCTCTATGATTAATTATTTATTTATTTATTATCTATTCAAATTTATAAAAAGTTAATTTAGATAAGTAGAGTAGAGTGATTATAATTATATAGGAATATGCATTGTACGCAGGGCGTAGTTAGGTAGCCCTAACCGAATTGAAAATTAAAATTTTCCCTAGCCAAATTTTATTTTTCTGTAACAAAATACATACAATTTTTATTTTTTTAATTTATTTTTCTCTTAAAAATTAATACTCCAAAAAAAAATAAGATTGTGCTCCGAATTAGGTGGGCACCCCTTTAATTCCGCCCCTGATTGTATGAAAAATATAAATATAGTAACAAGTCTATTATTTTAAATCGAAAATTATATTTAAAACCTTGAGATTTTAATGTAAAATAACATCATTAATTATAGCAGTTCATATAACTTAAGTAAATAATAATGATAACATTGCAAAAATTACAACAATTAACATTTTTTCATATTAATGAGAATATTGCAACACTCAATGTTATTAAGAATGCAATGTGTTCCATGTATGTTACTAAACAATTATTCATGAATGTATCTCTCATTCAGTTATTGTAGTATCGATTATTTAGAAAGTTCGTTCAACATTTGTTGTTGTAGTGAATAAATAGCGATGGCAATGAGGCGGGACGGACCGGGTAGTTAGATACCCAGACCCGGCCGTGTGTTTATCCCAGCGACCCGACCTGGCCCGTACCCCGCATGGGTCCAAGAATAATGCACCGCACCTCATCCAGTAATGCCCCGTCCCGCCCCGTTTACCTTTAAAAAAAAATCAACTATTATTCTCTCTCTCTCTCTCTCTCTCTCTCTCTCTCTCTCTCTCTCTCTCTCTCTCTCTCTCTCTCTCTCTATATATATATACTATATATATATATATATATATATAGAGAGAGAGAGAGAGAGAGAGAGAGAGAGAGATAGATATACATATGGGGCGGGGCAACAGTGATACCCAAACCCGCCCTGTTCCATCAACGGGCCGGGTTCTACCTGTCCCATTTTATGAACGGGTCGAGCCGTACCCGCCCCAAGAGCTTCGAGTCGGGTCCGGTCCAAATTGCCATCCATATGAATAAGAGAAGGACCGACTTGACAATAAATTACACAATATTTAATCAACATTAGTTTCAACTATTTTTAACGAATTCAACATTTTCGTGAAATGGTCAATTGTAACGAATATAATGAAACGAAAGTACTATTAAAATTATTTACCGGGTCTCAAGTATTTTGAGAAAACTCAAAGGGAAGAGATTTTACAAAATGAACTGGTATTATTTTATACTAGGATATCCTCAATAATAATAATAATAATAATAATAATAATAATACAATCACATACAATCACAGACACATGCCTTAGGTTGAGTCATTATACCATACATCTGGGTGCACCTTGAAAGGTGCATCCAATAATTTAATTTATCATCGCATATAACTAACATATGTCATCACCTAAAACTGACATATATCATCACATATAACTGATATATATCATCACAAATAATTAAAACTCTAAATCTAAAATTTAAAATCTTAAAATGAAAAATATAAACCTAAAACAAAAAACTAAAGTCAAATAAAAAATAAACACTGAAATTAAAAATTAGACTCTAAATCCTAAATTTTTATCACATATAATTAACACATATCATCACATATAACTTACAGAATGATAGATATTTTGTCGGGACCCTGAAATGGAAAATTAAATAAAAGAAATGAAAAACTAAACCTTAAAATGAAAAATTAAACCCTAAAAATGCAAAACTAAACCCTAAAATGTAATCATCACATATAATTAACACATATCATCACATATAACTGACGGGATGATAGATTTTTGTCGGGTTCCTGAAATAGAAAATTAACTAAAAAAATGAAAAACTAAACCTTAAAATAGAAAATTAAACCCTAAAATGCAAAAATAAACCCTAAAATTGCTTAACCCTAAAATGTAAAACTAAACCCTAAAATGAAAAAATAAACCTAAACTCTAAAATTTTATCACATATCATCACGTATAACTACCATATATCATCACGTATAACTGTCATATATCATCACATGTAATTGAATGATAATATATCTTTACAGGGTGCACCTAGAAAGGTGCACCCAGATGCACCTAATAAATTCCCATTTAGGTTGCCCCTATGTGGCTTCGTTATTGTTGAATAATCGGGGAAAACGCTTTTTAAATATTCCTTGATTTTAAAAGGAGATTATCAATTTTTGAAAAATTGAAGAAAAAATGGAAATAAATCCGCAAAAATTAGTAATTTAAACCTAGAAACTAGATTCACATAAAAAAATTGAACGAGCTTGACTTTGAAGATTTTAAATTTGATTAGAGAAGAATTGTTTTTACCTCCCAATTTTGTTTTATAGATCTTGCTGGTAGGGATGAGGGCGTGCTTACTAATAAAATTTTTCGTACACTTTGCCTCGTGAACAGTGTATTACTTACACTTTACCTTCTCGAGCATGTTTTCGATGAAAATTGTTGTCAAAAATTGTCTTCGTCTGGAATTTTCACACATCGAGGGTAAAGTATCCTCTTATCTCTCATATGCACAATTTTCGAGTACACTATGAAGAAGAGACATGTAAAATGATGATTTGCCATTCAATTATACGAGAATTTCTGTCTGTGACAATTTTCACTGGCTCGAAGAGATAAAATGTACAATACGTACAATTCGTGAGACAGAGTGTACAAATATAGTTATGAAGCAAAGTATTAAATTAAGTAAAATTTACGAGGAATAAAAGTATCCCATTAATTATGACATGTAATGTTGTAAGTGGATCACTCCCAACAATTAAATTTAAATAGTTACAATTTTAAACATGGCATTTATTGACTGGTGCATATGTATCAACCCCATTAATTAAAATGCATTATTATTACTATCATTATTATTATAGTATATTATTATTTATTATTTTCAGTATATAAAGAGTAATCAATTGATTAAAGTTGGATAGGAGTTTTATTGAAAAGGTTAATCAATTGTAATATTTTAGTTTTGGTAAATAAAAAATGGTGCATTTAATTCAACGTCATACTCATAGTATCGAGATGGATACAAAATTGCTCAAAGATTAAATAAGAAATCTCCCGAACATAAAAATCACGGGGAATTATAAATAGTTCTCTAAATAGGGATTTATTTATCAATTAATTTTAAATTAAATAATTTTTTGTTATTATTATTTAGTCCATTATGATATGAAAAATACCACAACACCATTATTATTAGTATATAAAGTAAAAATAAATAAATAATAATAATATAGTATTGGCGGCAAGGTGCTGCCCCTTTTGAGATTTTTCTATATTATTAATTAATTAATTTATGCTAAAAAGATCATTTGATCGAAAGTGCTTCACTTGATGTCAAAAAATATCTTAAATATATAAACTATAATAAAAGGATAAATATTAAGTTAGGTAGGTCATAGGCCCTCACGATAAACAACTGAAATACCATGGTTTTTTATTTGTCAAACAAGACAATGGAAATAGACACATGATTAAAGAAGACTCTACATAAATATTTAAGGAAGATTGTATTGTTATTACCGAGTAAATTGTTGTTTCTATATTATTTAAATTTGCACATCATTACGCAACATGATATTCATACAATGCACGGGTAAAAGGACTAGTGGTGTATAAACAAAAGAGACCATAATAAATGTAAGTAAACTAAAAAATATAAATGAGTATTTGAGCATAAAATAAGAGCAATTTATATCGTGCACCTAGATGCATGATGCACTCGATTTCATGTTTATTACATATTTCTTATATATTTATCACACATGTCTTGTATATTCATGACATATGATGATTATACAGGTGATATGTGAATAATTTGAATTTATAATTTTATATTCATACTCATCACTTGTATATTTACTAGTTGATTTGTATATTCATTTAGGTGAGTCCATGATATTCAAACTCAAAAATAAGTATGGATCATAAGAATATCGATATTATTATCAAATGTGTATATTATAGGAAATTGAGGTAGAGGGGAAATAATGTGGGAGTGAACTGTGAGAAATGGTATTTTAAATAAGAACAAAAAAAAAGAAAAAGAAAAAAGATGGAAGTGTCACTGGTGGTTTCGCAGTTTTGTAGTAGGGATCGGATCCGTATTGATCGATACCGATTGCGATTGTAGAACCCAATTATGATTATGTTTGTCCAACAATAAATATTTTCACTGAGCATAGATAGATAGACAATGTGATATCTATTTCTCAAAATACATATTATAAGTTTATTATATGATTGATATACATATATACGTACATACATAAATATACATATATATACACACACATACATACATACATGTATATATATGTGTGTGTGTGTGTGTATGTGTGTGTGAAGTAATTCAACCATAATAATAATCCAAATAAGTTAAAGAAAATTCTAATTGCAATTCTTCAACAAATATTGCATTGAATTCAAATCACTATATTAGATTTTACTAATTATTCTTATTCAAAATTCACATATCTCATAAAAACAAATAAAACATCACGGTTATTTAAGAAAATAAGAAATAGGAATTTGGGTGCCTAGAAAGACTAATTTGGCTGAAAACACAACAATCTCAGATTTTTGGCAATTTATTACATGCACCCTGTAAAAATATGTTATCATTCAATTATATGTGATGATATTTGACAGTTATATGTGATGATATATGTGAAAAAAATTTAGAGTTTAGGTTTACTTTTTCATTTTAGGGTTTCATTTTACATTTTAGGGTTCAGTTTTGCATTTTTAGGGTTTAATTTCCCATTTTAGGGTCCCGACAAATATCTATCATTCTATTAGTTATATGTGATGATATGTGTCAGTTATATGTGATGATATGTAATAGAAATTTAGTATTTATAGTTTAATATTCAACTTTGGTGTTTAGTTTTTCATTTTAAGGTTTAGTCTTCCATTTTTAGGGTTTGGTTTTCGTTTTAGATTTTTTTTTTCATTTTAGGATTTTAAGTTTTAGGTTTAGAATTTCAATTATTTGTGATGATATGTATCAATTATATGTGATGATATATGTTAGTTATATGCGATGATAAATTAATTATTTTGCACCTTGCAAGGTTCACGGTGTAATGACTCTCGATTTTTGGAACAATGTTAAATATCTACCATAGTAGAAAATTATTTGCATTATATAAAATATTTGAAAAATATACTTGGGAAGCATATATTGTTGGGAAATATGATTTTGTATTTATTTTATGATTTTTTATTCCTTTTGGTGGTAGCAAGGACCGATTCTTCGTGAGATATTATTGAGAGCAATAAATTCAATAATAATCAATTGAGTGCTTATAAACTTATATTAACAATTTCATGGTACTTGTCCGAAAAAAAGATAAAAGGAAAAAGAAAAAGAGATCACACGATATATACATGACAAATAAAATTATTAATTTTTAATAATTTATTCAAACTTTAAAAATAATTTACATTTTAAAATTATTGGCAATAGAGTCCATCCAATTTTAATAAATGATATCACTATGGAGGAAACTCCAACAACAGAGAAAGATACAATAAAGGCTAAAGATTACAAAATAACAATACAACACCACAAACTACAAAACTAAATAAAAGTTGAACCACCGAACGAGCAATCCGACTCGCCAACGAGCGTATACATGGTTTACATTAACGACGACTGTGATATGCTTGAAATTCCACCACACACCCAACACCTTTGATCCGAGCACGAACAAACGACACAAGACAACAATTAGGGAATGACCTAATTCCACGCACTATCAAAATAAGAACAATCTTGTCAACATATGGATTTCACCCCTCACCGAATCAACACAACAATTCGGGCACGAGCTACTACCACGCATTGCCAAAGCAAGAACAATCTAGTCGACCTACAAGTTTTGCCCCTTACCTAAACAACACAACCATTGAGGCACGAATTACTACCACGCACTGTCCAACAATGAAAACTTTAACGAACCTAAAAACTTTCGCCCCTCAACAAACTTAACAAAAAAAATTCCACAAAACAAACAACTATACATTACGAGGAACCCCTCCCTCCCACCTATAAACTTAGCCACTTCGTCTTCCCCTATCCCGACTTAGTTTGAGCCCAGATGTAGGTGCGTCCCACGGCAAAGCTTCGTAGATCGAACGCCAAATCGAGACTCTCTACACCTGCCATCCACGAAGAGTAGAGCTGGCAATGGGCTAGGTCGGGCCTGTCGGGCCAACATAAAAAATCGGGACGAGCCAAAATTTCATCGGACCGTGATTTCATCGGCCCAAACTCGTCCCATCATAGGGAATATAGTGTAATTTGGATGGGCAAATCGGGCCAGGCCGGGCAAAAATGGCCCAATTTTTTGGGTCTCGTATTCTAAGGCCCAAGCCCGGCTGAAATTGGGTCGGGCCTAAAAATGTCGGCTCTAGCGAAGAGCAAACAAATGTTGGTCTGAGTGGTAACGCTCATTAGATGTGGCCTAGCAACGCAAAAATCACTCGTCAGCGTCCTTGGATAAGGAAGCCAAAACAAGGATGATTGACGGAAAGGCATCTCCTTTCATTAGGAGAGATCAGATCTGCGGAGTGGAATGGGTCCTTTCACCGGACGATGAACCAAGGGAAGAGGGAGGAGCGACGACTAAGGTGGAGCGAGCGAGAGCAGGAGAGTTATTAGGATTTGTTCAATCCGATAATAATAGGTTTGTTTCTTTCGGATTCTAATTGATTAAAACTATATGAGGTTTAAAGGCTGTATCCCCATTTTGCATTATCACATATGTATGTCATTATAGCATATAGTTTGTTTAGTGTGATTTACAAATTTGAGTTATCTCTTCACACTCCATTATTACAAAAAAAAGGTTTCAACATCGGTTATTTTTCATTATTAACATTGGCTTGTAAACCAAACGATGTGAAATTTAAATCCCTTTTTTTTTTTGGAAAGCTGGTGTAAAATTGTATGAAATTAGTTGTGGAAACCTTCTCTATTATTTTCAATATCCTATTGGATCTATTAAAATTAAAGCAATAAACTTTCGTTAGTTTAGCCTCCCAGTTGAAATTAAAAAGAAAAAAAAAACTTAAATTACAATTCTGCCGAAATCATTAACATTGAATTAATTCTTCTTGGATTCGTATTTTGGTCCGCATAATCATTTTGTAGATTATCATCTCAATTAATTTACAATTTAAAATATTGACAAACATCTACCTAACTTATTAAGTCAATTTTAGATCTTAAATTTAAATAGGCTAAAACCTATGACAGACAACTTTCAAACTAGATGTTATCAATACTTTGTACCATAATCTAATAATATACCTATATACACATTTATATATATATAAATAATAATGAAGTTGCTTCCAGACAAAGGCTAACAAATTTGATTGTACCTTTCCAAGTGCCATACGTATAGTTTCAAAGTCAGAGATAGAATTCAGTGATTCAGAAATTGTTGTCCTGATGTCAAATAACATGATTACCCTCGTACTTTGCAATATATTACTCTCTTTTTCTTCACACATATTTTTAAGAATAGTAATAGTATTTGCGAATTGCAATCGTAAAACTTCGTACTATTTCATTTCATTACATTATGTTGACAGTTGACTACTGGCATATGCACATTTTATAATTAGATATATAATATATATCCGTTCACTGCATCTCTCTGTCTTTGTATATTTACAAAAAATAAATATATTTGTCTTTTACAATTAATAAATATACATAAAAAAATTTAAAAAAATTATGTAATTTACTTTATTTATTGAAACTTAAGGTTAAAATAGGTAGGATAGAAAATACTTCACAATCCAATTAACTTATTTTGTCTTCTTAATATGTGGATTTTGTTTACCCGCCTATTTCCTGTGAACGGATAAATTATATATTTTTTGGAGGTTGTGATGAATAATTGCAACTAATAATTTTGTGTGAGAGTCGGTAAATAGTAAACCTGAGTTTAATGTAATACTTCATTCATCTCATTATATATATATGTGATTTCTTACGGAAATTAAGAAAGATGATTTGTGTTATAATTATAAGTATCAAATGACTATATTATCATTTTATTTACAATAATTAAAAGTGTAAAATAATAAAAGAGATTAAAATATAAAATAATATTTAATTTTATTGAGAAAGTACAAAACTAATATCAATATTCTCTTAAAATATAAATATAATAAATAAAATGAGTACAAAAATTCTCAATAATTCATTATTCAACCCTATAAAATAAAATAAGTTAAGATACTCAAAGTTAATATAAAAAAAATTCGCATATTATCTTGATAGTATATCTCCATCATTCCCCGAGCCGAGCCGAGACGTTACGTCATTGAATCGAAAGAGATCCAAAAAAAAAATGTAAAACCATAGAAAACACAACGAACATGTAATGCTTTATGAACAATTTTTGTCTCGTAGTCAAATCGCAGACGTATATACAAGTGTTACTATTTATGAATGCAGTGATGGTAATTAATTTTTTGCCCCTATTATATGCAATTTTTACATAGTCTTTCGACATATTTTGTGCCTTCTAAATTTTATATTTAGGGGAATATTCTTCTTACATTCTAATAATGGACAGCTGGATGGGAATATACAAAACAATTTATAATTTAGAGGTTAAAAGTGTAAAATTTTTATAGTTTGTGATTGAATTACAATAATATAATTGAAATTTTATGTAAAAGTATTATATTTGAAAAAGATATGAAGCTTTTATCTTGTGTGTAGTTTTTATTATATAACTCTAATACTTTTAATTAAATAAAAAAAATTGATCCATCCATTTAATTATATCTAATGCTCATAATTGGTTTTAGATTCACATATAAGTAATTTTCATTTGAACATAATCCTATATATACAAAAACAAAGTTGTTAGTACAATTCCAATTAAAATATAATAATAATAATAATAAATCATAAAATTCTAACTAATATTTATAATTTTCTAAATATAAACGTTGTTAATACATCTTTTATATTGTTAAATATGAAACACAAGATTAAGTATTATATTTTAGGCTAAACAACATAATAAATATAATGTTATATAGTATATTTGAACAAAATAGAATAAAGGTGTATTTCATGTATACATTATAATATTATGATATAAAAATAAATTTACATTCAATATTATTATTATATAAAATATGTGATTAAATAATATATTAATCATCAGTACATTATATATTATATAAAATTATATCACCATACTGCATATAGACTAAAGTGTAAAACTGTTTTAATATTTGTGTCCAAGTGCAATTATAATTATATTATAAAATAATTTTTAACTATATTACTAATTATTATGATATTCCATGATTTTATTTATATATATATATATATGTGTGTGTGTGTGTGTGTGTGTGTGTGATATAAATTCTACTTTTTTAAATAAAAATAATTTCATAAAAACTCAATATTTATATTATCATAATTTGTCATTCAAATTAACAGTTTATTCCACTCTCCCTCCAGACTATATGATTCTTACACTTTACACCCCAATTGTCCGCCAACGGAATCTAAAAGAATATTTCACTGGAAATAAACTTTAGAATGTCAAAATTATTCTACATCATGGGGCAAATGAAAACAAAATATACTTCGCGGGGTAACGTGTAATTTTTCCAATGTAACGTTTGAGGGCATGTTTGCCCTGACATTCATAATAGTTGATCCGATATTTTGAATATCGAATACTTGTTTGTTCCATAGTTTAAAAATTAAAATATTCAATCAATAATTTTTTTATAATTAAATACTATTAAATACAATATTATAATATATCATCATTTCACTTTCACTATTTTTGGATATAATTTGGTATCAAATATAATATAATAATACAATATCATCAATTTTTAAACATGATTTCACGTCAAAATTTATAATTATAAAGAATGATAATTTAAACAGTCCCTGAAAAACTGAATGTAGGCTTTTTGTAAAATCATAGCAGTCGAAGGTCGAATTCCTTCGTATTATCAGAGCATCTCCAATGCAACAATGTTAAAAGTGAAAAAATTGACACATGGAATAAAAATAATTATGTGGCACATTAAGTGCTTGACATTGTCAAGAGCAGTGTTAAATTCTAGACATTACTCTTGAGAATGTCTACAATTAATTTTAAAGATATCATTCAATCATGTTATTTCTCTTTCTTTATTTTTTCTAAAAATAAATAAAATAAATTATCACATATATAATATTAACGTTGATGCATTGGAGAACTTTTTTTATAAAATGTCAATATTATTTGCCACATATGATCAACTAACACTATTATATTGGAAAAGCTCTCATTAATGTTGGTTTATATAAGGCTCGGTTGGACGACCTTTGTCCAAGTGATATTCGTTGTTAACCCACAAAATTCGTACCTCTTTATAATGAACAATTTTTGTCTCATACCCTCTGTTCTAAAAATCGCTTTAGGCGCCACCAACCCGCCTACGATTTTTGAAAATAGGCCAAAGAAATCGCCGGGCGCCTAGGCGCCTGGCTTTTTTTTTTTTTGGGCCTAAAACGAAGTAGTTTTGGGTCTATTTTTTGATTATTTTGATTTTGTAATGTATGCTATGGTATTGTTATTTGACTAATGAACTTATGGATATATGTTATTTTGAAATTTGAATTGAACAATAATTTTAAACTTGTGAATTGTAACTTGTAATCATTATTTTTAGTTTTGAATTGTCATAGATTTTATTGTGTAACAGGTAATATGTTGAACTATTAAATAACCGGATGTAATATTGTAAATTAGGGTATTTATTCTCAAATTATAGACCCCGTCTAGGAGCCCTAAACGCTAGGCACTGACTTGACGCCTAGCAGCCGACTAACGATTTTTAAAACACGGCCCATACCCAATCGGAGGCATAAATTAATTACGTTTGAAAATCAAAATCTCTCTGACTCGTCAATAATATTATTATATTAAAAGAAATCCTTAAAATGGTATTAATTGTAAAATAATTGTTCATGCCTCGTTTTTTCTCAGTCATTACGTAAGAATTACCATACATGATTAGACGAATATATTCAGATAACTATTAAGGGTGTCCTGAATCAATATTTTAGGATTTCAGTATAATTTAGTGGGAAAATGATAGCATAATGAGGGGGGGAATTAAAAAAAAAAAAAAAACGTGTCAGGAGCCTTCCTCTCTGACGTGGGGATGGTCCTCCAGAACAATGACGCCTATATCTTTGTCATTCTGTTTTACTTTTATAGTCTTATTTAATTTATTTATTATTTGGTAGGTAATCTAAATGATTTATTTTCAAAGAACGAAAGCATAAGTAAATGATGATCTAAAATTTTCAAAACTTGTATTTGAATTTTCAAATTTCAATCATGATCAGAAGTCAACTTTTTCCTTTTTTTTTTTTTTTTTATCTATGATAAACTTGCTCTAATATAATTTAATTAATATTATCCCTTTATTGTTCGGTTCCTGGTACGAAAAAATTATTTCCTCTTTGAAAAACAGGCATTGTTAGCAATTTCATGCATGTATTCATTTTATGTGAAAAAATCGTACAGATCAGCAATTGAAATAAATATGAAATAACAATAATTAATTAAAATATAAGTTTGAGTCAGTTTAGAGGTGAGTTAGTAAATCATATATAGTTACATGCCAACAGCAAACTAAATGGGATTGCGTAGTTTACTTAAAACTAGTATGTTATATTTTTCTTTTAGATTTAAATAGGATCAATTTTGACTCCTTGTCGAGTTACACGACCAATTTCATAAGTGCCTTAGATCGGAATATATATTTGTATAATTCTCTCTCTCTCCCTCACTGATGCGGATCAAAATGTCCATACGTAATATTATGTGATATATATGATTATTTGTAGAAAGTGGTCCTATCTTTAGGAGAGGGTGTGCCTCCTGAAAGATGGGCGAACTGTGTTATATCTTTGAGAAGTGAACGAGCTGAAAGCTGTTCCTTAAAAGTAAGCGAATTGATGTGTCGCGAGTAGCGACCTGTAGTATGAGGATGAATTCTCATATAGCGTCGTGATCTCTGGTGGGTTGGGCTGAGTATTTGAGACTGATTGAAAGTTTAAATATGTGTATGGGCCTAGTGGGCTGTATGCCGGGCTTATTTCGGTAATATATTGAGAAGTTTATTGTTTATGAGAACTTGCTATATATGAGAAGTCCTAATTGAAAGTCGGTTATAGAGTTGTGATGAGAATGAAATTCTGGTTATGTAAGGTAAACCTAGATAGTGGAGGATTTCTCAAGAGGCGTGTGCCTCTCATTATTCTAAACTTATGATATCATAATTGAATTTTGAATGATTTGAATGAAGGGATTGAGTGTTGTGATTTCGCTTATTAACTTAAGCGTCGGAGGGCCTTAACGGGCTCGAAATCCGGCCCGTTCTAGGCGTTGTTTTGCAGGATCGGCGAGGTCGCTGTGACGATTGCGGAGGGCTTTAGAGGTTGCTGAGACGTCTTTCATCCTCAATTTCAGGTCGCTGATCTCATTTGAGGTTAGTATCCCCTATATTTGGTAGCCCAAATTTTTGGACTTATCAAATTGGCGTCGTCTGTGGGAAAAAGGGATATCGAGTCCTTGAGCGAAAGACGTGAGGTACACAAGTTTCGTAGGTCTAAAATCTGACTGCGCAATAAACTTTAAAAATCGTTTTCTACTGTTTCAACTGTTAGATCACATTGAAATTTTTACAAAACGTCAAGGACCTTTTAAATTACGTTTTAAACGGTGGAGATCGGATTTTGATGTATGAGGGAATTTATATAAATTTTCGATTGAAGCAGTTTTTATTTTCGGAAAATCCTGCGCAGTGTTTTTCAAAATACGATTGTGCATAATATAACCGATGGATCAACTCGAAAATTGGATATATTAATCTAAACATGTTGAAGTTCAATATGAACGGTGGAGATCGGATTATGAGTTTGGAAAAATTTATAACGAATTTTAAATAGATCTGATCATGTTTTCAAAACTGCTTGTCTAATTTCTTTTGAGAATTAAGTTATGTACAATTTAATTGTTGGATGGAATTGAATTTTGGATAATATATGTATGATATATAGTGGTTAAATATGAATAGTGGTGGAGATCAGTTTGTGAAGATTTGTGAACATGAGTAAGGGTTGTGATGCTTGCGTTTTATTGATTGATTATATTTATGATCATATACTAACGGACTGAGTGCAGGCCGATTTGTTTAGTTTGTATTATTTTTAATCTTGATTTTTAAGGGTTACCCTATATGCCTGGAATATAACCCGGGAATTGCCAATACAAACGAACGCGATGAGGTCGCGTGTCAAAATATTTTGAGGTCGATTTACTTTGCTGCTTGGAGTCTAAGACGATGAGGTCGCGTATCAACCAAACGCAACAAAAATTGAGATAAGTATTTATTTTCTTTAAAAACGAAACGTATGCAAATTGAGGTCATTTATGCCGATCTTGGGTAACGATTGTGATGGTGGACGTATTTTTTATACATGTTAGCTTGTTTACTTGTTGTATGAGTTCGATCGTATGCGTGTGACATTCAAGTTCTTTTAGAGTCATGCAATTAATTATGAGTTTGGATGAGATTTAAAATTTATAATTAGTAGGATAATTATGTGTTGAGCTTTTAATGGGTTTGAGTGCTTTGATATATTGGGGTGATTGTGCTACTTACGTGGATGATGGTTAATTTATGTGTTTTCTATAGAAGGATTAATTCATGTTTTTGTGAAAGGAGAAACTCGAATTTTAATTCATCTATAATACTTTGGAACCTTGTGTTGTGCTAATTGTGAATTATATGTGACAACTCTTAAGGGTTGATGAGGTGATAATCGTACATGAAGTTGTATGGTTCGGTCTTGGAATTCTTTTACGGGTTTGGTAGAATTGATGGTGGGTGTTAATCGTATGTGGAGAATGTTAATTGGATTTATGTGGTTTTGTTTTTTTGGAGATTTTTGATGCATGTTGTTTAACACTTGATTGGGGAGTACTTATTTGACTTTATATGGTTATGAGGATATGCTTATATTTTTAGAGATAAGCGGGATGAGTTTTGATTAAAGATTAAGTGTTTATCGACTCCCAAGGTACTTGAATGAGTAGGATCATGAAAAAACACTAAGAATTGCTTATTCTTGCACATTCCCGTATGAAAATACTGCCTGCCACACTTCAGTAAAATGGTCATAACTCACTGTTGGATTATCCGTTTTAAGATCCAATTTTTGCATTGGAAACTAGACTCGTAGGGCTTTCCAGTGGTATGTGGTTTGGTTTTTAATTGATTACCAATTAAAGCAGTTTAATCTTAAAAGTTGGAATACATGCTGAGAACTTTGTGTCAGTTTTGTTTTGATCCTATATGGCTTGATGGTGATATGATATTTGTGGTTGTGGGAAATGGAAACCTTTGATGTGAAAAATGTTTGATTAACATGTTATTGGCGCGAGTAAGGTTGTGATATTCGCATGATATTTTCTATAATTATGCTAACGAATCTGGGTGTAGGGCCTGTTTAGGTTGTATTAACCTAGGGTTAATTTGTGGGTTGCCCGACATGTAATTCGGAGATGGGCAACCCAATGTGAAGAGGTCGCCAATGTTTAAGGTCATGTACCAGGTCGCGCGTTCAAACATTGACAAAAAGGAGATTGGAGAATTATGCTACCTAAAAACAAAAAGGTCGCGTAGATGGATATTCGAGAAGAGGTGAATTTTCCTATAGCGCCAATATGAATATGTATCGGGTACGCTTTTTGAAATCTCATGAAAGGGACGGTTTTCCATTTTATGCCCTGTTTATTTTATGTGGTTGAGCATTGGATTTATACGATTTAAATGATTATGGTGTGTGATTCCGTTTAAATGGTTTTATGATTTGAGATACGGGAAATACGTATAATTAATATGTTACGGTCTCTGCGACCTTGTTACGGTCTTTGCGACCTCCTTACGGTCCCGTGCTATTTCATTATGCAGAACAAGGTATGGCTTTATGGTTATGAAAATGTTTAAACCTCAACGGCCAGAGATTTTATGGGTTTTATGTTTAAATTCTGATGCTTTTATTAGGTCGATAATTTTTTAATTCCGACGCTTTCACTAGGTCGATGATTGTTTAATTCCGACGCTTTTATTAGGTCGATAATTGTTTAATTATGACGCTTTCATTAGGTCGATTATTGTTTAATTCCGACGCTTTCATTAGGTCGATGATTGTTTAATTTGGTTAAATTCCGACGCTTCCGTTAGGTCGATAATGGTTGTGGGCTGACGCTTTCTATTAGGTCGGCGATGGTGTTTGTGGTTTTTGTGGCGGGAGAAGGTAACTCTGGACCGGAGGGCACTTCTCCCGACCAGGAGAGATAGTGAGAGTTGTGATTGTATTGTGGCGGGAGAAGGTAACTCTGGACCGGAGGGCACTTCTCCCGACCACGTGATTTTGTGGAAAGTTTATGAGGTTGTGTTTTTGTGTGGCGGGAGAAGGTAACTCTGGATCGGAGGGCACTTCTCCCGCATAGAATTTGTGTTTTGAAAAATTGG
>BMAC01000475.1:129352-156524 GCA_014905375.1 Phtheirospermum japonicum
CCGACGTTTTCATTAGGTCGATGATTGTTTAATTCCGACGCTTTTATTAGGTCGATGATTGTTTAATTTCGACGCTTTTCATTAGGTCGATGATTGTTTAATTCCGACGCTTTCATTAGGTCGATGATTGTTTCAATTCCGACGCTTTCATTAGGTCGATGATGGTTTAATTCCGACGCTTTTATTAGGTCGATGACAGTTCAATTCCGACGCTTTCATTAGGTCGATGATGGTTCAATTCTGACGCTTTCATTAGGTCGATGATGGGTTTAATTCCGACGCTTTCATTAGGTCGATGATGGTTTAATTTCGATGCTTTCATTAGGTCGATGATGGTTAAATTCCGACGCTTTGAATTTTTTGTGATATATAATAAATGAAGTTGCGCGAGCTATTTTGATTCTCTGTGACTAAGTGGTTGTGATGTTTTACTTATGGTTGGAAGTGATATGCTTGACTTACGTGTTTTTCCCATGCTCTTTTGTTGTTTAGTAGATGGGATTGTTAATAAGTCATGTTGATTGTTTTTAATGTACTGCGATCTTGTGAGACGAAGTGTGATTGGTTGATGCGACCTGTAGTAGATTATGGGTTTTATTTCGTACATGGTTTGTGGTTTTATTACCATTTGGGGCGAGCTGTGTGCATTTTTACCCTTCGGAGCGGATTGTGTGTTTTTACCCTGCGGGGCGGTTGTTTTGTTACTCGTTGAATCTCATGGTCTTATGAGGATAGGAAATATGATTGTGATTGGTTACGAATTCGTGCGACCTATGTGCAAATTAGGTTTATTTGACATTTACTTTTTGTGCATAATCTGGTTGGATTACTTGATTGTATTAACTTGAGGACTACATAGGCGATCTTTATTGAGTTGATGTGGCCTAGTTGTTCTGTATTGCTGGCATTAATTAAACATAGGGGACTAGGTGGTTTTCAGTCCCATGTTATTGTCATATGGTTACAATTGGATTGTGTATGGTTTAACTATTTTAATTTTGGAGACTGAGTGGTTTTCTTGGCGAGCTAACGAAATTGTTATGGTTATAAGATGATGTTTAAGTAATGATTACGGTTTGAGGTATGAAATGTTTTCTTGATCGACCTGTTTTAGGTCTTGTGAATGGCTTATGATGTTTTGACTTTTTAAAAGCATATATTTTCTTGTATTATTATGCCCGATTATAACTTCAAAGCTGTAGAGGGAAGGCTGTATGGTTTTAGGTCATCAAGTACGAAGTTTGGGGACTCGCAGGTATTTCTTCTTGGGCGATGAGTGAGCTCAGCAAGCTGATCTTTTTAAGGTCGCGATTTTATGTGGTATATCAGGTTGGATGATTGATGTAGAGTGGTGAGGTGATTTGTGCATGTTTTATTCGTTTTTGATTGCATTTTTGAAATTATTGAGTCCGAATGTGATTTTAAGTCGGTGGATAAAAGTTGTGTGGTTTAGGCCATCATATATATACAGTCGGAGACTTGGTCTGGGGACTTGCAGATCGTCCCTCGCGAGATGATCATGCTATCTTAAGAAGAAGCGAGCTCGGTAAGCTGAATTTTTGCAGGTCGCAAGTATACTTGACAATTTACTGTGGAAGATGAGTGTTATAGCTCGGTTTGTTGAGCTGTGTGATTTAGATGTGCGGTTTGGTAAGGTAAAATGATGATTTACTTATTATTTTTGAAGTGGTTGTGCTCTTGTAATTCTGTTTTTACATGTCCTACCTGATTTCGTGCCTCAATCAGCTAGAATATGGGGGACTAGCTGATGCGGACCAAAATGTCCATACGTAATATTATGTGATGTATATGGTTATTTGTGGAAAGTGGTCCTATCTTTAGGAGAGGGTGTGCCTCCTGGAAGATGGGCGAGTTGTGTTATATCTTTGAGAAGTGAACGAGCTGAAGGCTGTTCCTTAAAAGTAAGCGAATTGATGTGTCGGGAGTAGCGACCTGTAGTATGAGGATGAATTCTCATATAGGGTCGTGATCTCTGGTGGGTTGGGCTGAGTATTTGAGCCTGATTTAAAGTTTAAATATGTGTATGGGCCTAGTGGGCTGTGTGCCCGGGCTTATTTCGGTTATATATTGAGAAGTTTATTATTTATGGGAACTTGCTATATATGAGAAGTCCTAATTAAAAGTCGGTCATAGAGTTGTGATGAGAATGGAATTTTGGTTATGTAAGGTAACCCTAGATAGTGGAGGATTTCTCCTATCTCTATAAAAAGAGGCGTGTGCCTCTCATTATTCTAAACTTATGATATCATAATTGCATCTTGAATGAAGGGATTGAGTGTTGTGATTTCGCTTATTAACTTAAGCGTCGGAGGGCCTTAACGGGCTCGAAATCCGGCCCGTTTTAGGCGTTGTTTTGCAGGATCGGCGAGGTCGCTGTGACGATTGCGGAGGGCTTTAGAGGTCGCTGAGACGTCTTTCATCCTCAATTTCAGGTCGTTGATCTCTTTTGAGGTTAGTACCCCCTATATTTGGTAGCCCAACTTTTTGGACTTATCACTCACATTTCATTAAATTACTTTTGTTGCAAAATGTCCGTCAGCGATCGACAAATAGGGTTTCAAAGAATGTCCCAGATTATATCATCTGATTATATAGTTTTAGTCAAAGTTGTAAAAATCGCTAGGCGTTAGTTGGTTGCCGCCTAAACACTCGATTTTAATATTCTTTATATATTTATTAGTTTTTTTTACTTTTTTTTTTATTTTTTGCCGCATAGGCAGCCGCCTACCCCGATTATTGCCGCTTATACCGCCTAGGTGAGCTAACCTGAATTTTCGGCCTAGGCGATATTCTTGGCCGATTTTGGCAAAAATCGGATCGATTTATGCCAATTAGCACCTAGGTGCCGCCAGTGCCGATTTTTACAACATTGGGTAGCAAAATAATGCGTAGAAGAATTAAACAATTTATTAAACCAATAAATGTCCGCAAGGAGCAATTGACTCTTTAGGGTGCTAATATCAGATATGACGGGAAGACAGCTCGTAGAGCAAGAATAAACACCATTCGCGACCAAGATGACATTGCCAACATCACCAAAGAGACTAAGATTAAGGAGTGAATGATCTTGACGTGCATCACGTAGTGTGAGAAATTCAATCGTCTGGGCACTATAAATACTACAAACCTTTTTAGAATGGCCTAAGAGAAAAAGGTTGTTGAATACTTAATTCCCTTTGGGCTTATATGTTAAGATAATTATATGTCTTGAACTATCAAATAAGAAAGCTCAATTAAAAGTGATCAAATAAAATTTAAGGTATTGGGCTTTAATGTATCTAATAGGATTTGGACATTTGATGTGTACATACTTAATGAGTTATCTATTTTAATGATGGGCTAAACGTCTATACTCTATATGACTCAAGTATATAGGAGTAATGGTCCCCAGGTCATATGTATCATCATCGCCTATTTAATTTTGCATCCCATCGTCAGAAGAAAGCGTCCAGAGAAAGTGAAAGGTTCTCTGAAAGGTTTGGATACGTGTTGCTCTCGAATGGCAAAAGCCTAAATTCAATCGCTTATGGAAACAGATACGCTTCTGTAAACTAACTTATAATTTTTAATAATTCAATGTGAAGGTTTCTCGGTTATAGTGATGGTTTTCGCTAACATTATTTTTTTTAACAAGTGGTATCAGAGCAAATCATATTGAGTTATTGGAAATCAAATTTATTTGTGCAATTTTTATTTGGGTTTGCAATTCGTATGGCTTTAACTTCAATTTATGAAATGTTTTACTATTTTCGTGCATCAATCAGAATTTATGTCTATTCCTTGGAGTATTTGTTGTTTTCTGGGAATTTGAGTCTGTCATTGAATTTTCGGAGTATTTGGCAGATGTCTTTATCAAAGCAGACACTTTTGTGTTTTTCCAAGTCATCTCCCTTTTGCAAAATCCCCAATTTCAAAGCTCAGATGTCTTTAAAAGAAAAGTTGAAATTCAATTTGGAGAAGATGGTCTTACTGCAATTAAATTTAGGAATTTGAGATTTTATTATGATTGGGCTTAGCTTTGTGGTTCTTGAGTTAAGAATCTCATTACGGCCCTATTTAGAATTCAAGGAGAATTTAGGGTCTTAATATAGAGGGTTTTTAACTTGAGAATCAATTAAAGTTTATTTAATTTCTTAAATTGATTTCAAATCATAAATAAGACCCTACAGTTAGGTTTTATCTCGGTAATTTTAAATTCAAATATTGACATGATTTTATATAATTTGAGATATACTAACTGAAGTGACAATGTCACAAAAGTGACCTCTCTTGTGGACATTTATTTATTTGAAAATATAAAAGGTTGTTTTCATGTAACTTATGTGAATATTCATAGGCCAAGAAGAAGGTTCATGTTTATTATAATTACATGTGCAGTTGTGATAGTAACGCATGATGATTACTTGGTTTTACATATCAGCAATGAATTGGACCAAAGGAAAACTCATTGTTTGATACGTTCAGTGTTAGATTAATGCGCGAAGATATTAACTTGCAATTGAATCCGTGCATCTACACGCATGATATAATTGGTTGGTTCCAGTTTTTTTTATCAAGTTACATTAATCTTTACTTGCTAGGTATTATTACTTCATTTAATGAATCCATGCATCTACACGCATGAGTTGTGAAAAAAGAATTATAAATGAGAATTCATTTACGTTATGGCAAGAGACTGGGTCATATCTCACCAAATTCTCACAAAGGGTTTTTTGATTGGATGGAATTGAAAGACCCGAGTCTAACAAATTTATCGATCCTTTAGATTTTACAAATTTTGATATTTGTGTTAACTGTATTAAGAAAATATAAACCAATAAAAAGAGATTTGTAGCCAACAAGACTTTAGACGTCTTAGAACTTATACGTACGAATATTTGTGGGCCATTTCCTATGGTTGTATGGAATTGTCAATAATATTTTATAATGTTCATAGATGATTTTTCTAGATATGACTACATATATCTCATTCATGAAAAGTTACAGTCATTGGACGTGTTCAAATAATTTAAGGCTGAAGTTGAGAATCAACACAACAAAAGGATTAAAAGCATTAAATCTGATAGTGGCGGTGAATATTACGGTAGATATGACGGATCAGGTGAACAATGACCAGAATCATTTTCTAAATTCCTAGAATAATGCGGTATCGTCCCACAGTACGCCATGCCGGGTTCGCCCACTTAAATGGTGTTGTTGAAAGACAATATAGAACACTTAAGGATATGGTAAGGGATATGATTAGTCATTCTACCTTACCACAATCACTTTGGGGAGAAGCACTTAAGACTGCAACATATATTCTTAACATATTTTCAATTACAGCAACTGATAAAACTCCTTATGAACTTTGGATGGGTAAAAAGCCTAGTCTAAAGCATTTCAATATTTGGGGGTGTCCAGCTGAGGCTAGGCCTTATATGCCTATTGAAAAGAAACTGGACACAAGGATAGTTAGTTGTTATTTTATTGGATATTCTAAAAAGATTCATAGGGTATAAGTTGTATGATCCCACAACTAAAATTATTTTTGAGACGGGAAATGCCCGGTTCTTTGAGGATGTTGAGTTTGCGGGGGGAGATAGAGTTAATGACTTTGTCTTTGAAGTGGAATATGTGGATATCCCCACGGGTGGTGTTGGCATTAAGCAGGATTTCATTCATGACTCTGTTCAAGACACAATTTAAGACAATGTCGTAGAACCTCCCGTTCCATAAATTATTCCAAATCAACAAACTCAACAACCTCAAGAACCTATGTCATTGGGGAGATCCACTAGGGAAAGAAGAAGTGCAACTTTAAATGATTACATTGCATTTCTCTAAGAAAACGAGTCTGACATTAGAGTGAGGAAGATGATCCTATCAACTTCCATCAAGCCGTTGAAAGCTCAAATTCTCAAAGTGGATAGATGCCATGAATAATGAGATGAAGTCTATGAGTAACAATGACGTGTGGGAGCTTGTCCCATTGCCAGAAAGTGCGAAACTCATTGGTTGCAAATGAATATTTAAGACCAAGAGGGATTCATGGGGCAATGTGGAAAGATATAAAGCACGTCTGGTCTTAAAGGGATTTACACATAATGAAGACATCGATTATAAAGACACTTTCTCTCAAATTCTTTGAAAGACTCTTATATGATTATAATGGCATTAGTGGCAGATTTTGATCTTGAGTTGCATCAGATGGATGTAAAGACAACATTCCTCAATGTGACATTGATGAGACATTTTATATGGTACAAACCTGAAAATATTATTTTGGAAGATTCAGAGAATATGGTTTGCAAACTTAAGAAGTCCATCTATGGGCTCAAGTAGGCATCTATACAATGATATTTCAAGTTTTATCAAGTGATCATCTCATTTGGTTTTGAGATGATTTTGGTTGATAATTGTGCATACCATAAGTTCTATGGATGCAAATACATATTTCTGGATTTGTATATCGATGGCATTTTGCTTGCTAGTAATGATATAGGCTTATTGCACGGCACCAAGAGATTTATAGCTAAAAATTCTGATATGAAAGATTTTGGTGACACCTCTTTTGTGTTAGGGATAGAAATACACCGAGATCGTACTCGGGGTACTTTGGGGTTATCATAAAAGAGATATATTGAAAAGGTTCTTAAAAGTTATGGCATGCAGGACTGTAAATCAGGAGATAACCATGTGACTAAGAGAGACAATTTTAGTCTTGAACAGTGCCCTAAGAATAAATTGGAGGAAAAAGAAATGCAGAAGACTCTTTATGCTTCAGCAGTAGGGAGTTTGATGTATGCTCAGGTATGTACGCGTCCAGATATTGCGTTCATTGTTGGGATACTAGGTAGATATTTGAGCAAGCCAGGACTAGACCATAGGGAGGTAGCCAAATGGGTCTCCAGGCACTTGCAAAGAACATAAGATAACATGCTCACACATTGGGGGTAAGATCGGATTGAGATCGTTGGGTATTATGACTCCGATCATGCTAGATGCCAAGATAGTATGAAATCTACGTCAGGCTATGTATTCATATTAGATGGGGGTACTATATCTCGGGGTGGTGGTGGTGGTGGTGGTGCTAAACACTCTGTTATAGCTAAGGGTGGGCAGAACCGATACCCGATCAATTATCTTAGAATCGAAACCGGTCAAAGCCGATTCCAAGAAAAGAGAACCGGTACTAATCGGGTCCAAAGTATTTAGAACCGGTTCCAGAATTGACACTAACCGTGTCCAAAGTTTTTAGAACAGGTCCTTGTTTGAGTTTTTCTTTTTTAATATTTATAATAATAAATTAGTTAAACTACGTATACTCCATGACATTAGCTCCCTACGTAATTAATAATTACTAGCCCAGTTACATATTTTAACCCAAAAGAGGTTTGAATATTATAACTCTATATTAAAGATTTCGTACCAGGTACCCGGTTCAAGAACCGGTACCAATGAGTACCCAGTCCCGAAACCAGTCCCACAGGGTACCGGGTCTTAAAAGTTTAAACCCAAAACCAGAACCGGTCATAACCGATTTCAGGAATTTGGAATCAGAATCGGTACCGATGGGTCCGGTTCATGTACTGGACCCAATGAATCCTAATCAGTTCCGGGTCCAGGACCAGGTACCTAGTATTTCTGCCCACCCCTAATTATAGCATCTACCATGGCAGCTGCGTTTATAGCATGTTATGAGGCATCTAACAAAGAAGTATGACTCTGAAACTTTGTCACGGGGCTATGCATATTGGATGGTATATAAAAGACACTTAAGATATTTTGTGACAATAAATCGACAGTTTTGTATTTCAATAACAATAGAAGCTCGAAGAAGTCTAGACATATAGACATCAAGTTTCTAGTTGTTAAAAAGATAATTCAAAGTGAACAGTTGTCTATTAAACATATCGGTACAAACTCCATGATTGCGGATCCTCTTACAAAAGAATTGCCACCCAAAATGTTTAATGAGCATACTGCTAGTATAGGTGTCAAACCTTTTAAGGATATTCAATTTTAGTGGGAGTTGTGTGATGATAATGTTCTCTTTTGTAGATATAATTTTCCAGCTACTTCAGTTTAAGGATATTTTGAGTTTATTTTTTACAAAAATTAAAGTTATTTGATTGATTGATTGGTTGATTTGACTAAGGTTTTAAGGTGGACTAGTTGGAAATGAGCATGTTACGATCACAATAAATGAAATTCCCATGCTACGCATCCACATCATGATCCATGCCATTCAGTTGTATTAACATATGTGATCATTGATGGGTCGAGTTACGATAAATGTAATAAAGGCCGCTTTGATCCTATGTTGATATGGCCAATGGATCGGATTGTATATACATCTCGGTTATGACAACAAAGTTGACTCGTATGTTATATTTTGCAATGTGTAGTTATAAGGTTACACATATAGCCCAAGTAAGAGATTGTTGGATACTTAATCTAACATTGAACTTACATGTAAAATAATTATATGTAGTGGACTGTCAAATAAGGAAGCCTAGTTAAAAGTGATCAAATAAAGTTTAAGATATTGTACTTTAATGTATCTAACAGGATGTGGGCCTTTAATGTGTAGATATTTAATGAATTATCTATTTTAATGATAGTTTAAAATAGGTATACCCTGTATGACTCAAGTATATGAGGGTAATGGTCCCTAGGTCATACATATCATCACCTATTCTATTCTTCATCCCATAGTTAGAAGAGAGCTTCAAGAGAAAGTTGAAGAGTTTCATGAAAGGATTGAATACATGTTGTCCTAAAAAATCAAAACCCAAATTCAATCGCTTGTGAATTTAAGTACATTTTTGTAAATTAACTTTTGATTCTTAATAATTCAAAATGGTGATTTTTCGATTATAATGATAAATTTCACTAAGATTATTTTTTTTACAAAAATATCATTAACATACAAGAACTATCAAAAGCAATAGCTCCATCCAAGCAAATATATTGACTAATATGATCTGGAGTGACAAGGTGACTAGATGAGAGGTGGATGAAAGGAGTTCGAAAAAAAAGTTTGCCAAATGAAATTTAGTTAATACTGTATTTATTAGTAGAGAGACGGTAGATTAAAGGCCGGTCTCTTTTTAACATTTTTCAACCATGTACCTGTCTTGAAAATTGAGAAGTAATTGGACGGTAGAAAAATGAATTTAACTTTTATGCTATCATTATTAGGTCTCTTCCTATTAATTATGAAATTTTTTGTCATTTTTCTCTTGCAAATCATGTCTTGGGCCATGGTTGATTCATTATTATTGTCAATAATAGAGGAAAATTCTATTTACCTTTCAAATATGACCATCTTAACATATCACCACTCCCGATGTAAATTCCATTCGGTTTCTATTCGTAACTTCACATCAAAATTTCATTAGAAAATCATTCGTCAAACCGTCCTCGCAATTTTTACCTTCGTAAAAAGAAAATAAAACAGGGGTGGGGGTGGGGGAATGTATCATAACTTTTATTTACTCCATCCATATAAAAATACTTAGGCTCGTTCTTTTTGTAGGATGGGATATAATTATTTTATTGGCTAGTATGAGATTATACTATTCATAAAAGTCCATCCGTTCCGTATGTTTACGGGAAGTTCTACAGTACCCCCAATGTACCACACTTCATATTTTTTAACCGTTAGATTATTTCAGTTTTTATGTAGTGGAATAATCTAACGGCTTAAAATACATGAAGTATGGTACTTTGGGGGCACGGTAGAATTTTCCTATATTTGCATTAAATGATTGAACCAATTTTCAAATTAGGATATTTATGTCATCTCCGATCGAATACTTATTTTCAAATCAAAAAATATAGTAGTTATCATATTAAAGAGTAAATCATCTCCAATCAATATACTTATTATCAAACTCAAAAGAATATTTTTAAATATATTCTTTTTCACACTACATTTTTTGATATTACCTATATATTTATTAATTAACTTTTTTATATTACGAAGAGTTTAGTAAAAATAATTATCAATCAATAATATAAAACAAAATAAATGTAAAAAATTACTAAATTAAATATTTATAAATCAAGAAAAAACTATACTGTTCAAGTAGAGATTTAAATATTAATGTCAGACATTTATTTTTTTATGTCAACGTTGGTCTTTTATTTTTTAAAACTATAAATTAATTTATTCTTCTAAAAAGCATATTATAAAAAAAACTTACATATATAAAGTAAAATATATAAACAATAAAAAAGAATTATTAAGGAAAGCTGTATTTTGCAAATTAAGATTTAAAGGAGTTTCTCCTTGCAATCTCATTTATAATCATTTGTAAATTTTTTAAAAATATTATGATTCAGTTTGTAAAATAAAGAAATAAGAACCAGATTTGTGTTTTTAAAAAAATGATTTGCAGTAACTACAATAGGACCGCAATTTTGGTGAAAAGAGATAAATTTTTTAATGCAAACTATGCTCTTTGCCTTTTCATAGATTACGCATGTCTTCATCATCTTCTTTTTTTTTTTTTGAATAAAATATCAAAATTTTACTCCAATTAATAAAATTATTAAATTACATGGGCAAAGCCCAGGTTTACTAATCGATATTAC
This sequence comes from Phtheirospermum japonicum, assembly GCA_014905375.1. Taxonomy (NCBI): domain Eukaryota; kingdom Viridiplantae; phylum Streptophyta; class Magnoliopsida; order Lamiales; family Orobanchaceae; genus Phtheirospermum; species Phtheirospermum japonicum. Next base: position 139,958 of record BMAC01000475.1, read on the forward strand.
AATAAATTATTGGTTCTTCTATAGAACCAGATAGGGCTCCATTATGGAGCTCTATAAATGACATGACATTCATCTGAGTCCTTAATTATTTTTTTCTTTTTATTTTCCCTTTCTCTTTTTATAAATGCACTGTGGGGTGAATGTCATGTGTTATATAGGGCTCCGTAATGAAGCCCTATCTAGTTCTATAGAAAAATTCCTTCGGCTCATGCCCCTTATTCCAATTCCCTTGTTCATAAGAAAAGGACACAAATTGTCACAATAAGAATAAACACACAGGCTAATCAAAACATGTCACCAAAACAAAAAAATTAAAATGGCGAGGTTTCAACTTCCAACTTGTGATTCTTGACGGAATTTGGACGAGCAACACTTAAAAAATCCATCAACGAACAAGAGATATTTTGCTTCTGCATCAAAACACTGCTTATGTCGATTAGTAAAAAGTATCACAATCGACAAGCATGTACAAATAAATACAAATTTGAGATTGTTGATTGTCCTGTATTATAATTTAAATTTTAGAAAAAACGAGTATTTCGCAATTCAGAATCCAAACCTAAAATCCGAGTAACGCGAATTTTAAATTTAGAACAAACGAACATTTTTCTAACACTCAGAATACTAGATTCGATATTTTGAATTTCAATCCATATTTGTTCTAAAATTCAAAATTTCAGTACCAACCAACAACTTTCTTACATCTAACATCTATCATATTCATACACTCATTTTTTTTTATCTCATCATCATTATATTTGAATAATTAATAACTACTGAATATAATATAATAACCCAAAATTATTCACTTTTCATGCATAATTTGACATCAAATATAATATGATAATACATTATCATCCATTTTTAGAGAAATTTGACATCAACGATTAAAAAAAATAAAAAAATTTGAATTATACGATAAATGAGTATTATTGTTATTCATAAAATCTCGAATATTTAAGATTATGAATATCGAGATTTTAAAATCTCAATGAATACAAGTTCAAACAGACACTCAGGGTCCGCTTGGTTGAGATGATTTTAGAAGCTGATAGCTGATTGTAAAATATTGCTTGATAAATTAACTGATTGAAGGCTAATATAACAATATATTCACGATCAATAGATATAAAAATAATAATAAATTCATTTAGAATAATAATAAAGGCTTTCCAAAAATTAATTTAAAAAATTAGGAGTAAAATTATAAACAGTGATACCAATATGTATAAAGATAATATTTATATAAAACTATAAAATCAATATGTTATCATATGAAAATTTATAGTTAGAATAATAAATAAAGACTTTCTAAAAAAAATATAAACAATGATACAAAAATCACTTTGATAAATTATTTCATCACGTCTAAATGAAGTAGTTGATTGAAAACTAATTTACCAGTATAGACATGATTGAAAGAAAACAAAAATATACATAAAAATAAAAAAAAGTAAAAATAATAATAAATTATTTTAGAATAATAAATAAAGACTTCCTAAACATTATTTTCAAATTTTGTAGAAAAAATATAAACAATGATACCAAAATAATTATATGAAAAAAAAAATCTTAGGTAGAAAAATAATGTTTATGTAAAACTATAAAAATAATATATTAGTATATAATATATAATACATTTAGAATAATAAATAAAGACTTTCTATAAAAATATAAACAATTATACCAAAATACTTACTTTGATAAGTAAATATTTTTTTAAGTCTAAAATAATACTTAGGTAGAACTATAAATAATATATTAGTATATAAAAATATAATTTATAAAGAAAATTTGATAAAAATGAAATTTCCCAATCAACTATCATCTGAATAAAAAAAATAATAAATTACAAATTATAATTTTTTACTTTTTAAACCCAAACAAATATAAGTTGTCAATTAATAATAACTTTTATCAAGTGATACAAAAAATATACTCACTCCTTCCCAAAATGATGATCCTGCGGTTGGTTTCACACAAATTAAGAAATGAGTAGTTTATATAGTTAAGTAATTTAGTAATATCAATTAATAATTATAAAAATTAGTGTTGTAATTAGTATATTTGTTATTGGAATAATAAGATTTTGAATATGATAACTGGATTATTTTTATAGAACGGACGAAAATAGAATACTGGACTATATTTGTGGGACGGACGAATAATTGGGTTAAATAACTACCAATTCAAATAAAGCAACCAAAACGTCGTAATATATATGATACAAATTTCCTTCTTCTTTTTGTTTTTCCCTTATATCGAATGATATTAATAAATGCCGTTAATTATTTATTTGGGACCACCCAATAGCAAATGATATTAATAAATGCAGTTAATTATTTAGGTGGGACCACCCAATATTAATTGCATATCATCTGAATTCAAAAGTAAGATACGAATACGATGAAAAGCATTGGGAATTTAGTTTGTACCATTTGAGATATGCCACATTGGACAACGAGCTTGACAAATTCGACTATATATGACAAACTAGATCAATTGACATCATGTTTTAAATTTTAGCATTCATTTCGTATCTACTTTTATTTTGTCCACCATTTAATCCCAGAAAATTTAAAACTTCATGAATTGTAGTATTTTTTTTCTTTTTTTTTTTTGGGAGTTTTTTAAGTGATGATCAGAGCTCGCAGGTATATGTTTTTATCATTCATTTCTCCTTTCAGTGTTGAAAAATAAAATTTGAGATATTATATCTTTCCAGAACTATATTATAATTATGTTTAGAAGAATTAACTAAAATTAGATTGTATATATTTGAAAACAGAAATACATATGATTGAGTTTTTTTTTCTTTTCTTTTTGTATTTAAAAATAATTAAAACAATTTGTCAGTTCTAGGTTTGGCATTTTAATTTGATTACTTAATATTACCCCTATATATATTAATGCAACATTTTCATAATATGCGTGTCTGTTTCGCATGCTTCGTTTATTAATAAAAATTTATGGTGCTTCGTTTGTTCATGTGTTATTCGAATCTAATATCTACATATTAAATATTTTCCTTATATTATATCCTACCTAATAGATTCTTTCTCCTTATATTAGTTTTTTTTCTTTTATTATATTTTTCATAATTCAACATTCTTATTATATTTAATTTAATATTTAATTTTATTCTCCTAATATAAAATATAAATAAGTCTTATATGATCAGTAGAAATAAAATTCCAAATTAGTTATTTAATTAAAAAATTTAATTACATTTGAAGTACTTTTAATTAAAAAAAACTTAATTATGAAATAATTAAATAAGTTATATTTATAATAAGAATTAAAAAATTTTATTTTTAAAATTTTAAATATTCTGTATATGTTTTTCAATAACCTAAGTATGTAATTAAACTAGTTTAACACCCGTATTATACAAGATTATTATTATTATTATTTGTGATAATTATAGAGTTTTAAGTCTAAAATAAAAATTCAAAAGACGTCACATTCTCAAACCGTGTATAATCTTTATTAATTAATTATTATTAAATAATTTTATATTTTTAATATTTAAAATAAATTATTAATAATTATTAGTTACATAACATACTTATGATAACTAATTAAAATCATTAATTAGTAATTTTGTAATTATTTTTTAATTAACATTTTTTCTTATGCAATTTGTCTTTTAATTATGATAACTAATTTAGTTTTTTTTTCGACTAATTATTTATGACTTATTTATATTTTTATAGTAGGAGAATAAAAGAAAAAACTGACGTAGGTGAATAAAAGATAAATATTAAATTAGTAAAATATAATAAAATAAAAATATTAAATTAGGGAAGATATAGTAAAATAAAAATATTAAATTAGGTACGCTCGGAAGACACATAAGCAACTGAAACACCATAAGATCTTATTTGTCAAACAAACCATATGAAACAGACACATATATTAAGAGGACTTTGCATTAATATATAAGGGTGATATTATTAATGAATTAAATCTAAACATAAAAAAAACACTATATCATAATAATTAATAAATATTGATTAGACACTATTACATTGAGATATGAGTTGAAAGTATGACATCTTTTAAAATTTTCAAAGTATGTAACTAATAATTATTAACGAATTCAATATAAATATTAAAATATAAAATACTTTAATAATAATTATTAGTAAATAGAGATTAGATATGGGTTGAGAATACGACATGTTTTTAATTTTTTAATGTAAATTAAATTATTAGCAAATTTAATCAAAATATAAAGATATAAAAATGATTTAATGATTATAATAATTATATAATAGATTAGACATGTACAAGGCACATGTTAAAAATATATCTTTTTAAAATTATATGTTATTATCTTTTGATAAATCTTGTGTAATGCATTGCTGGTAAATTAATTATATTTATAACATTATACTAGGTGGTTTGTCCATTATTTACATATTACCTCCTTTTCATTTTATCTGTTGCAATTGACAATTTATCAGAGATTAAAAAAGATAATTAGTATTATAGTTATAGGTATCAAATGACCATAATATTTTTAAAAAAATAAATAATTAAAGATGTGAAATAATAAAGGTAGGGGTATCACTAAAATAAAATTTAATTTTTATTGAAAAAATAAAAGTGCAATGATTATTTTTTAAAAATATAATGTGAAAGATATAATGTAACGTAATTTTTTTTTTAAAATTGCAGCAAATAGAACAAGACTAAGAGAGTAATTTAACAACAACAATATTTTAATAACATAATTGGTAATGATGGGTCCCACGAGGATAATGGGAAGGAACATACCAAAATAGCTAGTTTATAAGTGATTATGAATATTGCATAGGGTTTGAGAGAAATAGCAAGTTTGGGATGTTATTTTAATAAGTAGGTTTTGAGTGGTTGGAGTAGGGATAATTATCAAATAAATCAATGTTCAAAGTATCGAACATTTTTTAATATCTTAAGAAAAGATTAATAGTAGAACCCAAACACTTGTTCCCGTGGTTATAAGTTTAGGTTGTTCATATTCATGTATAACTCAAAAGTAAGAATGATGTGTAGTTGGAAAATGAGACGGACAATTAAAAACATAAACAAACATTGCATTAGGACTTAGGTCCACACATTCTTACTGGTAAAGTATGAACAGAAAAGGGCCTTTAATTCTTGTATTGTATGGACATGCATGAGACACTCAGATCTATAGCATTGACATTGCTCCAAACCCTTTTTACTTGTTCCGAAAAAGAGAAGTTCATCTTCATAAGTATCACTTTTTTGCTATGGGGAGATGGTGTTAAGTGGGGTTTACTTGCTTTTATTGGTGAACACCTTAATTTTGGCATCTCTAGACTCATCATAAAATTCCCAATATTTTTCACTTTCTTGTTTTTTCTTCTTCTAAAACTATTGTTTTTATGGGTGAATATATTTTATTACAATTCCTATCTTCAAGCACACTCTTTAGTAGGGTTGGACTTGAATAACTACATGTAATTTTTCTCAAACTAATTTGTTTTGATAATGTTCGGATCACTCAAAGCTTCTAGAAGCTCCAAAAGTAATATATTATCGAGGTTGAGCTTGACCTGTAATTGTTAAATAAGTCTTGAATTATTTCGAGAAATCTTTTTGTTTTGATAATTTAACAATAACGGTATTGAAATTAATTTAAGTGAACTATTAGTGTAAAAAATTGTGCTTTAAGAATCCATTTTCTTTTTTTAGAAGGGATATAATAACTTATTTTGACTTTCTTACCCCAATTTAGGATGAATCTCAAAAAATTACTTTTACTATCTCACAAATGGAGAGAGTATTATAGAAGAACTTTTTCAAACTTACCGACTTGTATAAATGGGTTGGGCTTAGTGGACTAATAATTCAAGGTCTGATATGTTTTTGGGCCAAATTTGGTAACTGAGCCGCCGCAATTGATCAATACTTGATTTAATTTAAAGATAATTAAATTCGAGACTATTCACATAAGGTTACCACGAATTATTTTCTTACCATGGTAAAAACAGAATATTGTCATGAAAATAAAAAATAAATAGAATTAGATATTAATTTGATTGACCAAAGTATTTGAGAATGATGAATGGTGGTCACCAATCACCATAACATGGTAGGCCATGAGCCATGGCATGCCCACCGGACCAAATCATGTCCATTTCCTAGCCTTTGCCCTTCGCCCTTTTTTGCATCATACATGAACAGAAAGATAAATGGCAATCATGCTTTACAATTTTGTTTTATTTAAAAAAAAACCCAAAACTTTGTTGCTTTATAAAGTCCAAATATATATATAATTTTTTTTTTGACATACGGAGTATTTCCATACACGCCTGAGATATCAACCGATATTTTCACTTTTTGTTTGTTACTTAAGGTGCATCGTTTTTATTTTTGTTTTTTTTTTTAATTTTTAATTTCTTTTTTTTTATGAGTATAATGTGGATAAGATGGAATTTAAAATCTGAATTTGTGCCCCTTCATTTATAGGAATGTTCGAAAAGTAATAATTAACTTTGTTGTTTGATTTTGCAAAGCTCCAAGATAAATTTTGCTTGTACAAGATTTATCAAATGCTATTTTATTTAATTATTAATTGTTTTTTATATTAATTTTACTTTCTATATGTAGATTGATTTAATAAATCTTATTTATAAGATAATATAATTGTTATGATTGGATGTTCGATTTTCCTAATAGTGTAAATCATTTCATCAATATTAATGATATATTTTGAGATTAAGAAATAATTGTAAGTATTTAAACCATACTCCATTATTATAGAAATGAATTTGAATGAACTTAAAATTGCGTAAATAAAATAGTGCGTGATTTAAAAAAAATCAATATATGAGCCATTCAGGTGTCAGGTGTCGTGGCTAAATTAATTGATAATAATTTGGCATAAGTTAATTAATTGCAATTAAGAATTTAAGTTTATTTAACCATGTCATATTCATGATCCAAGCAATAGGAAAGATCAAATAAAAGGGAGGAATCCTATGAAATGGGAAAAAAGATGAACAACGTGGGCTTAAATCTGTGGTACTATACCAAGTTGGTCGACAACTTTAATTTTAATGCATTTTTTTAAAATAAATATAATCAGAAATTTCGATTTGTTATAAGTGGGAGGCAATGTGCGACTATTGATTGACTAATTGAAATTGATCAGATAAAAAGTTTGGGTGGGATTGCTGGTGAACTATGAATATAGTCCAATCGGACGTTATGTGTTACCTTCTCTATAGGAATGAGAACTTTAAGTAGTACAAGCAATGAGAGTTTACATCTTTTATTCATTTTTTTTCTCCTAACCTAATTATTTATTTATATTATATTTTGACTAATTCAATATTTTATTTTCTAAATTAATATTTTCTTTCGTTATAATTTGCATAATTCAATTATTTATTTTATTCTTCTAATATAAAAAATATAATAACCATATATAATTAAAATTCTTAATTAGTTATCATAATAAAAAGTCAAATTACTTATAAGAAAATGTTAAGTAAAAAAATATCTACTTATAAAAATACCTAAATATGCTATATTTATAATAAAATTCAAATAGCCTTATTCTCGAAATTTAAAATATAAAATATAAGTAAATCACACGTTATTTGTAGTAATATAAGTATGTAACTAAACATTATAAACGAATTAATTCAAACATAAAATATATATTTATATAATATTAATTAGACACCGCTACAATGCTACACGAGTTGGGAATATGACACCTTTTGAGTTTTTTAAGTATGTAACTAAAATTTATCAATGAATTTAATTTAATTATTGAATATAAAAGTATTTAATAATAATAATTAATTAATAGATACTATTAGACACGGGTCGAGAATTTGACAAATTTTAATTTTTATAAGTATTTAAATGAATTTAATCTAGATATTAAATATAAAATTATGATGGTAAAAAATTGTTAATTAATAGTGATTAGATATCGGTATAAGACACGAGTTGAGAATACAATTTTTTTTAATTGTTATTTTTAAATTTAAAAATTCTTATAAAAATATATTTATCTTTTGATAAATCCAGTGTAACACACTAATATATACTCCATTTTCGTCCATACATAAAAAATAGACATGTTTGTTTTTTAAAAATAGAATACCACAAAAATGACTAAAATACCCTTAATTATACTTTACTTTATTATTAAAATACTAAAAAGTCAAGAATAAAGTAGGAACAATAACAAAAAAGAAAATACAATTTCAATTCAAATTATTCTTTTTAACCTTCGCATCTTTTTCTAACCGCCTTTTCTTTTTTTTTTGTTTTTTAGGAGGGAGTATATAACAAAAATAACATACACGCCAGACTAGGCCCACTGATCTTGTTCAGAACTGCTGTAAGCTTTCTGAGCCCAGCATCAATCTCTACTATAATTAAGGACCAATGCTTGTGAATTAATGGACCTGTACAACGGTTTGATTGGGATAAGCCCATCCCAATTTTTATGTGTGATATTGAAAAAACATAAGAACTAGGAAATTTGGATCACTTATAAAACGAAAAAAATACTTTAATAAAAAAAAGAGCAGTTCAGTTTGATTATAGAAGTTCTAAGTGCTTGTAGATGTTTTCAGTCGGTAGGTAACTTTTAATTTTTATAATCAAACTAGGGGAGTTTGTTGGATGTAATTGTATACTATTCTTGTTGGAAAATTAGTGTATTTATGAAGGGAACTGTGCAATCTTTCGGCACAATTTTTTTTTATTTGATTTATTAAATGACAGTGTGAATGTTGAATAATATTTATACTGTATGAGCTGTATATTTATTTGATCAAAATAGTTTTGAATGAATATAATATGATTAAGTTTCTCATGTATGGTCACACGCATCCCTTTCAATGTGATAAAACTCAATTCAATGTGATAAAACTCAAATTCGTATCCGTCCCATTCAAAATCAAACTATATAAAAGAAAGGAAAAAAATGAATCACATAATAACCCTATACCTTTCCTCTCTCGTTTCTATCTGTCCGTCCTCACGACATACAAATCTCATAAATGATACACCTCCTTTGCGCTTCCACCGTGAATTTATTATCGCACCTTCCCCGACTGACGTGAATTAAATGTCACGCTTACAATATGCTCTTCACCAACCTATGACAGTAAACCTCTTAATTCCTATTTGGATTTGCCCCATGAAATCTACCGCCACTGCTCAAGATTGTTCAAAGCACTTAAAAACTTATTGACTTCATTTTGTTGACTTGTTCCACCACTACGTCCAATATCAATCGGGTCATTCTCATCCATATTTTTATCGTATAAGAACTCTTTTATTATTTAAATAATATCGTGTAAACGTTATGCACCACAAACAATCTTGATAATAAATATATAGATTAAATTCCAGAGATTGACCAATATCATAAAATCATTGATGTTTTTCAACTAGCAATTAGTTCCCATTGAAAAATTCAATGTTCCCAAATCCCAAACACATCACAATATTTCTTCACATTAACTACGGTCAAACTAAAGACTCAAGCATCTCCACACAATCCCGAAGAATGAAAATTTTATGTAATAATTAGCCCGAATTACGAGTTTGATATAGAGATTATTGATATATTCTCACCCCAAGATTAACTAATATATAATTACATTTGCAAGATTAAATACTTATCAACTTTATACTCCAGAATATACTAGAATTTCTATAATTTCAGGATCATAATTGAGCCTCTTATCAATTCCATATGGCAACACTAACGAAGAATTAAGGTAAGTTATGGGAAGCGACAAAGCATCATCGTCATCGGTTAGGTAGCTCTTGTGATGGCTCGAAAATTTCTCCTTCGCAATGATTTTCGAACTCTTATTACTACTAATGTGCTCGCAGAATTGGAACCAATGTTTTCCGCTGAGATACTCCCGACAAACGCATCTGAAGCGATCAAAAAGTTGAGTACGAGTGTCAAAACATGTTACTGATGATGGTGCAGAGGTGAAAGGTAGCGATTGTAGCAGAGAGTGGGAGAGTGGAAGATTTATAAAGGGGTAGAGATAGGGTCCGGGAAGAGAGGATGAAGAGGAGAGTGAATTTCCTACGATTTTTTTCTTTTATATGGAATCCGGTTTACTAGTTTAGATTTGGGTTTGGGGCGGGTTTGGGCTATACCTTTCCTCTCTCGTTTCTATCTGTCCGTCCTCACGACATACAAATCTCATAAATGATACACCTCCTTTGCGCTTCCACCGTGAATTTATTATCGCACCTTCCCCGACTGACGTGAATTAAATGTCACGCTTACAATATGCTCTTCACCAACCTATGACAATAAACATCTTAATTCCTATTTGGATTTGCCCCAAAAAATATACCGCCACTGCTCAAGATTGTTCAAGGCACTTAAAAACTTCTTGACTTCATTTTGTTGACTTGTTCCACCACTATGTCCAAAATCAATCAGGTCATTATCATCCATATTTTTATCGTATAAGAACTCTTTTATTATTTAAACAATATCTTGTAAACGTTATGCACCACAAACAATCTGTTGTATTTGCTAATTTTGATGTATTTATTTTTGGGATATTTTCTGGGTTGTAACCTGAATTGTATGGGTTTGTATTATTAAAGATGAAGATAGCTTGGGGAGTAAAGGAGAGGAGAGAGTGAATAGATAGGAAGGGAAGTGTAATTCATTTCTTGTCATTCCAGTACAATTCATACGCATAAATAGCTAGGTAGGGTGAGGGGACCATTACAAAATATCCTCTAATTTGGTCCCTTAGACTGGTGACAAATAACAAACCCAAAATAAAACAAAACTAAAATTAAAAGCTATAATTTAATTATTATTTGAGACCCGCCAATGAGAGAATGCCAAGTGTCCAGGTTCTCAACCCAATCTATTGCCCACTTCCGTTGGAGCGACCCAGCTTTCATAATCCGCCGCCCGACCCAGTTCTGTTGAAGCAATTGATTTAGGCCCATTTTCGGTTGATTCATTTGCCTTTCCCTCTTTGTCCAGCTTAGATGAAACATCCCAAAAATCTAATCTTGCCCTAACCCCCCATTTTTCTGCAACTGAACCTCGACCCATGACAATACTCCCTCCGTTCGAAGATCCTTGTCTCCAAGGATCAAACTTTGGAAATAAACAGCGTAAGTAATCTTCTTCTTCCCATGTTGCTGGTTCATTTTCATTATTTATCCATTTGATTAAGAACTGAACCACTTCACCTCGCCTCCTCTGTGCTACCCGCTGTCCAATTGACTCTGTCGGAGCAACCTGGAACTCACCCTCGTCATCAATTTCTGGAAGATCTGAGCTGGGAGCTGCGGTGGCGGTCGGACCTAGCTTCTTCTTCAAGAGGGACACATGGAAAACAAGATGAATACGCGCGGTCTCCGACAATTGTAAACGGTAAGCTACAACTCCAATTCTCAATAACCTTAAATGGACCGTAAAATCGAGTTGAAAGTTTGAAACTTTTTCTGAGTGCAACTGATGTCTGCCTGAATGGTTGTAATTTAAGATATACCCAATCCCCCACCTTCAAAATTCCTCTCCACTCTGTGTTTATCTGCATAAAACTTCATACGATGTTGTGCATGCTGCAAATTCTGTCTGAGTTCATGAATGAGTCTTTGTCTGTGTTGAATGAAATCTGTGGTATCAGGGTTTTGAGTGATGATGTGTGTCTCCATGAATGATGTAGGGGTTTGATAACCATAGAGGGCCTGAAAAGGTGTAGTCTTTAAACTTGTGTGGTAGTTAGTATTGTACAAAAATTATGCTAAGGACAACCACTTGACCGAATGTTTAAGGTTTTGTTGAACCATGCATCTTAAATAGTTCTCCAAACACTGGTTTAAACTCTCAGTCTGTCCATCAGATTATGGATGGTAGGCAGAGGTAAAGTTTAGTTGTGTCCCTATAGCCTTAAAAAACTCTCTCCAGAAAGAGCTAGTGAAAACCTTGTCTCTGTCTGTCACATTGTGTGTGGGCTGTCCATGTAATTTGTATATGTGATCCATAAAAAACTTAGCAACTATTGCAGCATTAAAGGGGTGTGTTAAAGCCAAAAAATGGCCATATTATGTAAGTCTGTCAATGACCACTAAGATTACATCCCTCCCAAATGACTTAGGCAGACCCTCAATGAAATCCATGGAAATGTGGGACCATGCTTGCTGGGGAATAAGTAAGGGTTGGAGCAGCCCTGGGTTTAAGCCCCCATCATTTTTACACCTAGCACATACCTCACACTTCCTAACCCATTACTCCACATCCTTCTTCATCAGTGGCCAATAAAAAAGCCTGCTGATCCTCTTGTAAGTACCCAAGATGCCTGAGTGGCCCCCAAAGGCTGAATTGTGCATTTCTGTGAGTATGGTGCTTCTGAGGGTGGGATCACTACCTACCCCTATCCTTCCCTTATACATGATAACCTCCCCTTGTAATTCAAACTCAGGATGTGCCTCTGAGTTTATTGACTTTGCTATTAGAATTTTGGTGAAGAAAGGGTCATCTGAGTAGCTGGCAGCTACTTGTTGAATCCATGAGGGTATGACAGGGGTAATAGCTTGGCATAGTTCTGAAGTGTGTGGTGTAATGATGTTCTGAGCTGTATGGTCTTGTATCATTCTGTGGGGAGTAAATACCTGCTATTTTTGTGAGTTCTTGGTATGAGGTGTCCAATCTGAGGCTGGTTCTCCCAGAATGGAGCCCTCATCTGCTTGTTTTTGCATTTTTTCTGAGTTAAGTAACTGTAGCTGAATAGAAGTCAAGGTTTGGGATAGGTGATCAAATTTCCCCAACATTTGTGAACTAATTCCATTAATTTGCTCTTGTAATCTCATTTCTGTAGCCTCCCTTTTTGCAGATTCCGTTTACAGGATCGGGTCAATGTGCTTTTGAGCTTCTTGGAGATCCTTGAAACGGGTAATTTCGGCCATCTTTGAGGATTCAACGGCTTTGAGTACCAATTGTTGTATTTGCTAATTTTGATGTATTTATTTTTGGGATATTTTCTGGGTTGTAACCTGAATTGTATGAGTTTGTATTAATAAAGATGAAGATAGCTTGGGGAGGAAATGAGAGGAGAGAGTGAATAGATAGGAAGGAAAGTGTAATTCATTTCTTGTTCATTCCAGTACAATTCATACGCATAAATAGCTAGGTGGGGTGAGGGGACCATTACAAAATATCCTCTAATTTGGTCCCTCAGACTGGTGACAAATAACAAACCCAAAATAAGACAACTAAAATTAAAAGTTGTAATTTAATTATTATTTGAGACCCGCCAATGAGAGAACGTCAAGTGTCCAGGTTCTCAACCCAATCTATTGCCCACTTCAGTTGGAGCGACCCAGCTTTCATAATCCATCGCCCGGCCCAGTTCTGTTGGAGCAATTGATTTAGGCCCATTTTCGGTTGATCCATTTTCCTTTCCCTCTTTGTCCAGCTTAGATGCAACATCCCCAAAATTCAATCTTGCCCTAACCCCCCGTTTTTCTGCAACTGAACCTCGATCCATGACACAATCTTGATAATAAATATATGGATTAAATTCCAGAGATTGACCAATATCATAAAATCATTGATGTTTTTCAACTAGCAATTAGTTCACATTGAAAAATTCAATGTTCCCAAATCCCAAACACATCACAATATTTTTTCACATTAACTACGGTCAAACTAAAGACTCAAGCATCTCCACACAATCTCGAAGAATGAAAAATTTATGTAATAATTAGCCTGAATTACGAGTTTGATATAAAGGTTATTGATATATTCGCACCCCACGATTAACTAATATATAATTACATTTGCAAGATTAAATACTTATCAACTTTATACTCCAGAACATACTAGAATTTTTATAATTTCAGGATCGTAATTGAGCCTCTTATCAATTCATATGGCCACACTAACGAAGAATTAAGGTAAGTTATGGGAAGCGACAAAGCATCATCGTCATCGGTTAGGTAGCTCTTGTGATGGCTCGAAAATTTCTTCTTCGCATTGATTTTCGAACTCTTATTACTACTAATGTGCTCGCAGAATTGGAACCAATGTTTTCCGTTGAGATACTCCCGACAGATGCATCTGAAGCGATCAAAAAGTTGAGTACGAGTGTCAAAACATGTTACTGACGATAGCACAGAGGCGAAAGGTAGCGATTGTAGCGGAGAGTTGGAGAGTGGAAGGTTTATAAAGGGGTAGAGATAGGGTCGGGGAGAGAGGATGAAGAGAAGAGTGAATTTCCTACGATTTTTTTCTTTTATATGGAATCCGGTTTACTAGTTTAGATTTGGGTTTGGGGCGAGTTTGGGCTATACCACATAATAAAAGATTCGTGTGGCCGTTACATTTGAGTTTTTGCCTAAAAATATTAAGGATTAAAGTGTATGTATTGGAATAAGAATCCTCTTTTTTTAAATGAGTTTATCCCACATAAGGTAAAAATAGAAAAACTGAGCTAGTATAAGAGTCTTCTTATTGATAAATAATATTTTTGTATGACATAAATATTATTCCACGTGCACATCTCATAAATATTTTAGTGAATTTCCCTTGCCTAAACATTAAGTCTCTTTTTTCCTTTCTATTAAGTAATTATATATGTAGGATATTACGTAGCATTTAACATGTGAAAAACATTCTACCTAATTTATAACCATTAGAGATTAAATACATACCGTGTATATTCCAAGTCCAACATTATTTAAGGAAAACATGAATGAATTAATTAATATACTTAGCATAGATGAATTTTGAACCTAAAGCCTTCTAATAATAAAATTTATGATGTTAAACATGCATAATAACAACTTATCAAGATAATAATGATAACAAGTTAGTCATTCATTTTCTAACTAATATGTAGGAAATATAGAAGTGTGATGAAAATATTCATACTTATTCAATTGACAAGTATATATATATACAAGAGTATGCAACCAATAAGGCTGTAATTAAGGTTATAAAATAGGTAACCACCTATTTTAAAATATTCACAAAGGTGATCAAGATTTATAATTAATTACATATATTCTAGTATTCACTTATAGTAAAAGAGTATGCACGGAAGTCCTTTAGTAAAGATGTCGGGGATTTAATAGCAGGAAGGAACATGTAGAATACGGACTTGTCCACGAGCAACCTTTTCGCGTATGAAGTGAATGTCCGTTTCAACATGTTTAGTACATCGATGTTGAATGGGATTACCCGAAAGATAAATCGCACTAACATTCTCATAGTAAACCAAAGTATCCTTATGGACCGGATAGTGTAGCTCCAATAGCAAATTCCAAATCCAATAGGAATCGAAGACAACATTAGCTACCCCTCTACACTCGACTTCAGTACTGAACCGGGACAAGGTGGGTACACATTAAAAATTTACACATGTTCGGAAAAAAATATTCGAACATTAAACATGTGTTCGAAAATTTCATATGAACACCTTAAAGCTGAAAATGTAGGGTGAACTCATAAAATTTTAGAATGTCAATATCTGGCCCCTATTCATTTTACATTTCAACATTATTCCCCATCTACCATTCACCAGCAAATCTTGCTTATATTATGTTAGAATATATATATAGGAATGGGTTCAAATGAGAACCAGGTCATTATATGCGAACTAGTATTTTTATTGTATACCGGCAGTGCTTTTATTATACAATCACAGTGTTTTATTAATATTTTCAGTTATATACACCAGTAGTGTTTTTATTATACAATCCTAATGCTTTTAATTAAATAAGGAATACACAAAAAATCTTATCCATCCATTTAATTAGATCCAAGGCCCATAATTGACCCTAGGTTCACATATAGGTAGGAGGACGTTGATGTGGTCACGGGGCTATGGGGGCACGAAAATGGTGGGCGCGGTCCATCCTTTTCTGCCCCCATGGGTTCGAAGACCATTCCTGTGGTTGGGGCGGCTGCCCAGAAATTTTGTTATGGAGTTTTGCGCACCACTCTGATCGTTACCAATTCTATAATTTTAGCCTCTCGCATGGGTGGTATTTTCACATCCTTAGCACCTCCATTGCGGTTTAACATGTGATTTTTATTATTATGATACGGACTCATATTTGTTACATCATCATTAGAGGTATTAGATGAAGCAACAAGAGAAATACATGGCGGTATTTCTGGCATGTTTGGCTTTACGGTACTCCTCGAGTGCGAGTTGGGAGCGGGCCTTGTAAAAGGGAGGGAGGGGATTACTTTGTTGAATGATCGTTACAACACCATCATATTATTTTGAGAGTCCTGCAACCATTTTTAACACTAACTGTTGACTGGAAACCATGGCGCCAATATTCGAAAAATCGTCCATATGGGAACATGAGAATTGTTGATCTAAGTAAACGGCATAGGTTCTTGATTTCTTGAAATATGTCCTTAAGATGGTCCCATGCTCGTTGCGCCGTTGAGTTCGATTCCAAGATGGTTTAAAGGAGATCGTAAGAGATCGTCCCATAAATCTATTTAAGGAAAATGGCATCAAGTCGATACCATAATTCTTTATCTATTGTTGAAGGGGTGGCCGCT
>BMAC01000475.1:156823-178942 GCA_014905375.1 Phtheirospermum japonicum
GACATGGTTCTCATTTGAACCTAATCATATATATATAGGGGACTTCTAAGGTGTTTTCACGACACCATTCCCCACTTAGTAGGGTGCATTTACAACCATTAGATCAATTTTAGGTTTTTTAGATTAAGAGATCTATGGTTGTAAATGTAGGGGGGTGGGAGGCATGGTGCCCTTAAAGGCACCGTAGAGTTTTCCATATATATATATATATATATATATATATATATATATATATATATATATATATATATATTAGAATAGGCGTAATTAATTGTATATTTTGTTTATCTTTGTGAATATTGTGAAATAGGTGGTTACCTATGTTATAGCCTTAATTGCAGCTTTATTGGTTGCATACTCTTGTATATATATACTTGTCAAATGAATGAGATAGATACATAATATTTTCATCACATTATTGTATTCCTATATGATATCAAGCTTAAGTTTTATTCCTCTAAACTGCCTAACCTAGCCGATCAGTTTTTTTCCTTCTTCTATCTTTCATCCCCGCTCCCCAAATCACCATGGGTGATCCAATATCATCATCTTTTCACTGTACTCGTGTTATTAACAACATAAAAAATTTTCTGCCCATCACTTTGGAGGTGGAAAATAGACAATATTCTTCTTGGGCAGAACTATTTAATATCAACGCTCGATCATATCAAGTCATCGATCATATGAGTCCTCCAACGACACCCAACGCGCGTTGGGTGTCGTTGGAGGACTCATATGATCGATGACTTGATATGATCGAGCGTTGATATTAAATAGTTCTGCCCAAGAAGAATATTGTCTATTTTCCACCTCCAAAGTGATGGGCAGAAAATTTTTTATGTTGTTAATAACACGAGTACAGTGAAAAGATGATGATATTGGATCACCCATGGTGATTTGGGGAGCGGGGATGAAAGATAGAAGAAGGAAAAAAACTGATCGGCTAGGTTAGGCAGTTTAGAGGAATAAAACTTAAGCTTGATATCATATAGGAATACAATAATGTGATGAAAATATTATGTATCTATCTCATTCATTTGACAAGTATATATATACAAGAGTATGCAACCAATAAAGCTGCAATTAAGGCTATAACATAGGTAACCACCTATTTCACAATATTCACAAAGATAAACAAAATATACAATTAATTACGCCTATTCTAATATATATATATATATATATATATATATATATATATATAATATATATATATATATATTATGGAAAACTCTACGGTGCCTTTAAGGGCACCATGCCTCCCACCCCCTACATTTACAACCATAGATCTCTTAATCTAAAAAACCTAAAATTGATCTAATGGTTGTAAATGCACCCTACTAAGTGGGGAATGGTGTCGTGAAAACACCTTAGAAGTCCCCTATATATATATGATTAGGTTCAAATGAGAACCATGTCTAGTTCGCATATAATGACCTGGTTCTCATTTGAACCCATTCCTATATATATATTCTAACATAATATAAGCAAGATTTGCTGGTGAATGGTAGATGGGGAATAATGTTGAAATGTAAAATGAATAGGGGCCAGATATTGACATTCTAAAATTTTATGAGTTCACCCTACATTTTCAGCTTTAAGGTGTTCATATGAAATTTTCGAACACATGTTTAATGTTCGAATATTTTTTTCCGAACATGTGTAAATTTTTAATGTGTTTGAAATTTTCATACGAACATTAACACAATATTTAAGAAATTTACTTGAGCACCTTAAAATAAAAGAATATGGGATAATTCATAAAAGAATCGGGTGACAATACCAATGGCAAATGAATAGTGCCGATAGAGATGGCTTAACATTTACGAAAATATGCTAAATGATTCTCTTTTCCATCAATGGTAATTGAGGGCTTGTGCAGTTATTGGCCTTCAAACCTGAATTAAAACCTGGACATTTCGAGAGAGTATATGGGCCAAGGCCCTTTTTCAGCAGGATGAGATTTTTTATATTCCCATAATACCATATCAATGCACATTGCCCTTGCAAATGACTAATATTATGGATTTGTTCCTCACTCACCTAAAATAGAGTTTTAGAAAGGGAATTGTTGGAGTAGCCCAAATGACCTCCAAGAAGGGAAACTCACTTTCTTTGCCGGGCCCACAAGAAAAAGCCCAGCCAATCGCCCTGTCTGGAAATTCAACCAGGCCCTTGACCCGTGTTTGATTTCAGTTTTTTACCGAATTCGCTCCAGACCCGTGACCCCTTGACCGTCCCTTTATTCTCGGATTGACCAACCTATTTTCTGTTTTGATTAACCTAACCCTACGGGTGCCCACGGGTACAAAGAGGCCGCCTGCCTCTACTCTCTGTGCACGCAGCCATTTTCCCCCTTTCCTCTCGATGATGGTTTCTGTCCCTCTCTGAAATAAAACACCTTTGTCTCTGTTGTTGTTTCTCCCGTTCTCTGTGATCTTCGGACCCTTGTCACTGGTAGTGGATCGAGGTAGATCTCAGATGAAAAAGATCAAGTTCGGCCACCAGGAGATGACAACCGGCTGTGTTTTTCGTCCCTACGGTGTCTGCGTGTCTCCGATTTGCTGCAACAATAGGAACGAGATACCTGAGCCGATTGTTTTGCATGTAATTGTGGTGTTTTTCTCATGTTTTTAATTAGGGTTTAGTGTTGTTTATAGTGGTTTTGAGTCGAGTTTCGTTAGGTTATTAGGTGGTTTTCTTGTTTTATTATTTTTCGAGTTTCTTTTTTATTTTATCCTTGAATTGGTTAAATGAGTTCAATTAATTTGTGGATGTGTGTGATTTTTGCTAGATTTTGACAAGAAGGTGAATTAGCCCATGGCCTAACCTTGGCTCGAGCCAAAGAGAGTCTGGGCATGCCAAGACGTGCAGGATGCGTCAAGATCCGCGCCAAGAACTAGCGCCAAAACGCCAAAATATTCTAGAATGGTCACCAAGTCGTGCCTGGACGTGCCAACACTCGCCAACCGGACCTTGGCACAAGCTGCCGCACGCCAAGGCAAGCTAGCCCCGCACGCTGCCACACATTGCCCGCGCGCAGCGCCCAGGCGCCTGCCAAAGCTGCTCGCCAACCAGCGCCACGCCCAGCGCGCAGCGCCTACCAGTGCTCGCCAGTGCGCGCCAACCTACGCCAGCTGCTGACGCCTGTGCGCTGCGCACGCCCATGCCAGCGCGCACCAACCTACGCCAGCTGTCGAGCCTGCCCGCGACCACGTGCCCATGCCTGCCGAGATCTGCCGACACCTGCCGCCCAGCGCCACCCATCTCGCCCAACACCCGAGCCACCTTGAGCCAACTCATGAAAAACATCGAGCCAAGGTTCTAGCAAAGCCATTCTGGGTCAACTTTGGTCAAACCCAAGAAATCCAAGCTTTTAAGGTTTATTTGACCCATTTACCCTTCATAAAACCTAGTATAAATGGATAGATCTCTCATTAGCTGAAAAATCACTCATTCTCCCAACTCATGCATGGGTTTAGATCTAATTTCTCTCTCCAGTTCTTAGGTTTTAATTTCAAGTTTCTCATTGGGTTTGTAAGCTCAAGAAGAATTCAAGCCATCACTTGGATTTAATTGGATTGTAATTTCATCAAGTTTGTGCTTCTCTTTCTTAATTCAAACAAGTTTTTCTTAATTTCTTCCTTGTTCTTCAATTTCAAGCTTGTTCTTCAATTTATGAATTTTGTCTTAGCTCTTAGATTTGTTGTTAGATTTAAGATTTAGTTTGGAATCTTGGTGAGTGACATACCTTGATCATAGATCGGGTCCTTGATCATTTTTATTTTAAGTATTTCCTATCCTTTATTTTGGTTTTTATTTTCATGCATAGTTTTATGTTGATTCCTAGATCTACTCTTTGTTTCTAGTTATTTTCAAAAAGATTTTAACTTTCTCGTCAACTTTTATTGCTCTTTCCATTGGTGCTTTCGATTTTCGTTGATTTGCATTATTTAAATTTCATGATGATGCATGCATAGTTGTAACTTTGGTTTTCATGATTGTACTTTGTTGTTTCTTTGCTTTTTATTGCTTATTTTGATTATTGCTTGCAATTTCAATATGACATACGCATGAGGCATTCGAAATACTTGCATTTACTTTACATTATTTTCTTTTATTTTCGGTTTCTTTTAATTTCATAAGCTAAAAACTCGTTGATTCATGCAATCACTTGAATTCTGATAATACCAAGCCACATGAACCCCAATATACTACACCACTAAAACTTTACACTTTACCGATCATCAACAGTGAAACTCTCCGACACCCTTAAGGTTTCTTGCTCGGATTTGGCCAGAATTCTGATTAGCAGCGACGGTGGCATCTCGTCTTGAAACATGGGGTTTTCTCGTCCTGTACTTTAATTAATTATTAAAACTTGCAATTCTTTGATAGTATTAGCAATAAGTAATCTTGGTTGTAATCACGTCTGTTGGTGAATCAAAGGTGTGGTGTATAATTGCAAAGTCGACGGAAGGCTGCAACTTGTTTCAGCAGTTCACCGAGCTGGATCTCACAACAGGCTGCACTTGGTGGATCAGGCTCCAGTAGCTGGAACGGGCTGCCCTCGATAAGTTTGAAGGGTCTGAGGATTAAAGTTCGGGTTGAAGGTTTCGGTTAAGTACGAACAGCCTATTGATTGCTGTCCGGGCCAAAAAGATTGTCGACGGCCATCTAACCAACGCTTCCATTTCGTGAAAAAACAACGGGTACCAGATGGTGAGCCAACCCAACAGTGGTATCAGAGAGCTATTCATCCACCGCTCTAGTATATTGGGGTCCTTACGTGGGGTCCCACTCTGGTAAATGGGCTTAATCCTCTCCGTTTAACTTTCATAGTGTAAATACCACTTGCAGCGAAACTATTTGGGATCTAGTTGGTAGATTTAGGTTAATTCTAAGTTAGTCGAACGTGTTTGCTTTGTGCTCTCGTTGATATTCTGTTGATTACGTGTCGTTTATCGTATCTCGTTAATTAGTTTTTCGTTTAATTAATCATTCGTAATCTCTCGATAATTCACGTACGTGAAACTCTTTTGCTTGGGCTGCTTAGTGCCATAGGGGATCTGGAGGGGCATGGATTGTCGATTTTTTGCCAAGTTCGGTAACTGGCTTATTTTGATAAGTTAGTTATCGGACCGACAAGCATTAGCCATGATTTACTTGTAAATCCAGCGTATGCTTGTCATTGTGATTTGTTCATAATTTTCTCTGTGTATGTTTTCTTCTGAAATCTGTGATTGCCTCATTTTTGTGCTTTGTGTGTTTTGTTTGGAACTTCGTGTTTATTTGTGTCATATTCTCAAAAACTTTCGTGTTTTAAAAATGACATCTTTTTCATATTTTAACTTGGCACCGTTGAACGGAAAAGGAGATTTTCAAATTTGGCAGCAGAAAATGAAAGGTATTTTGGTTCAACAAAAAGATTTCAAAGCAATTGAATTTTCATTTCTGTTGGAATCACTGCCGAGGAAAAAACTGAAATTGATGAATATACGTATTCGTCTATAATTTAAATTTATCTGACTCTGTGTTTCGTAAATGTGGCAAACTTGATTCTGCAAAAGAACTTTGGGAAAAATTGGAAGAGTTTTATAATGAAACGTCTTTGACGAGTAAACTGTTTTTACTTGAATTTTTTTTAGATTTAAGCTTGATTTGTCCGAAGACATTGATGGAAATCTCGACGTTTTTACAAAACTTTTTTTGGACATCAAGCAAACTGGTGACAAATATATTGACGATTCTCCCAATTGTGCTTTTAAATGCTATTCCTAATTCGTATAATGATGTGAAACCGACTATTAAGTATGGTAGAGATTAGGTAAGTCTCGACACGGTAATAAATGTTTTAAAAAGTAAAGAGTTTGATTAAAAAGCAAATAAGGGAATAATAGTCATGGAGAGGTTAATTTTGTTAGAGGTAGGTCGAGAAACCGTTTTTAAAACCCTCAGACCTCCACCAATCAAAATAATCCTAATTTTTCTAAAAAGAAAGGCAAAGGAAAGAGTATGTCTAAATCTCGTCCAAGAAACCGTAAGTGTTATAATTGTGGTGATCCTATTCATTATATTAAGCAATGTCCCCACCACAAGAAAAACAAACAACAACCTAATCATGCGAATATGGCGTCTTGTAATGATAATGTGGGTGATATTTATATGGTTATTGATTATGATGAAATGCATGATAATGCGAACTCTATGCGTTCTAATCTATGTGATAATGAGTGACTTGTTGATTCTGCATGCACGCTTCATACGTCTCCTCATAAATATATGTTTTCGAATTACAAAGAAGTTAAGCATGGGCATGTTTCTATGGCGAATGAGAAAATATGCGATGTTGTTAGTTTGAGGTGATGTTTGCTTGCATTTTGAATCCGATTATATTTTAACTCTTAAGAATGTGCGGCATGTGCCTGATTTTGAATGGTAGATGTCCTGAGGTAGTTTGGTGTGGAAAAGAGATTGATTATTCAAACTTGCGTATTTTTGGTTGTGCTGCTTTTGTTCATCATAAACTTGATAATCTTGAACCTCGTTCTGTGAAATGTGTTTTATTGGGTTATCCAGAGGGTGTTAAGGGTTATAGGTTGTGGCTTAGGAGTGAACCGGGTTTTAAAGTGATAATTAGTGGTGATGTGATTTTCAATGAGTTTGAATTTCCATGTTTACATGCTTTTATACCTGTTGTTAATGAACCTGATCCGACTCCAAGTGAGGTGGAACCTATGCATGTTAATAAGTTTGATGAGTCTCACAATATGCCTACTGAAACTGAAAATGTGCATGTTGATGTCTCTGTTGATGCTTCTGGAAATTTACCTGCCAAAAATATTCAAACCTCTGATGTGCATACTGAAAATGTTGAGAATATGCATGATACGCATGTTTTAGATGATTATCAACTTGCTAGAGATAGGGAGAAAAGGACTCGTTCTAAATCTGGGCTTTTATGTGATTATCATCTGACATCATATGCTTTTAGTGTGTTTGAATCTATTGATAGTAGTGAACCGAAAACATATCATGAAGCCTTGGAATCTGTGAATTCTTGTGCATGGTTAAATGCTATGAATGATGAAATGAACTCTTTGCATATTAACCAAACGTGGACCCATGGGCCTAAACTTAATGATTGTCATGTCGTAGATTATAAGTGGTTGTACAAGGTCAAGCATGAAAATGAAAGGGTTAGATTTAAGGCTAGACTTGTCTCTAAGGGTTTTAATCATAAAGAGGGGGTACATTATACGGAAATTTCTGTTCTGGTTGTTAAATCACCATTGTACGTATTATGCTTGCATTAGTTGCCCATTTTGATTGGGAGTTGAAACAAATGGATGTTGAAACTGCTTTTTTGCATGGTGAATAGATGAGAGAATATTTACGAGGCAGCCAGAAGGTTTTATTGACAAAACAAACCCTAATTTTGTTTGCTTGCTTAAAAAATTATTGTATGGTTTGAAGCAATCTCCGAGACAATGGAACAAAAAGTTTGATGCTTGTATGCTTTCTTTAAAGTTTAAACGTAGCTCGTATGATCATTACCTTTACTTTAAAGAATTTATAAATCTTCCTATTTTCTTGCTTATTTATGTTGATGACATGTTACTTGTGAGTTCTTGCATCAAATCTGTTCATCATGTTCAAAATTATCTATGTGATATGTTTGATATGAATATTCTGGGTGATGCAAAACGTATTTTAGGCATGAACATTGTTAGGGATAGGAAAAATTGTTCAATATTCTTAAATCAAATTTCCTATGTTGAATTTTTTTTAGTAAGTTTTCCATGACTGATACAGACCCTACTGAAGCTCCGCTTACTTTGAATATTGTGCTAAGTAAGTCTCAGTCCCCTAAGACTAAAACTCAAATCGATGCTATGAAAAACATGTCATATTCAAATGCGATTGGTTCTGTGATGTATCTCATGGTTAGTATTAGGCCTGACATTGGTTGCTGTTAGTTGTCTGAGTAGATCCATGTCTAATCCTGCTAGACTCGATTGGGAGGCTTTGAAATGGTTATTAGGTTATTTGAAATTCTTTGTGAGTTTTGGTTTGAGATTTTGCGAATCGCCTGACGGTGTTTTACTCAAAGGATGTGTTGATTCTAATTATGCAAATGATAGAGATAGTCCAAAATCCACAACCTCGTATGTTTTTACTTTGTGTGGCTCTTGTATTCATTGGAAGTCTCAATTGTAACCTATTGTTACATTATTTACGATTGAAGCTGAATATGTTGTTATAACTGACTCTTTTAAAGAAGCTATTTGGTTAAAGGGCCTCTTATATGAAATAGGTATTTTAGACGGTAATGTTGTGTTATTTTATGACAATCCAACGACAATTCAACTTTTTAAATATCATGTTTTTCATGATCGTATTAAGCATTTAGATGTTCGTCTTTATTTCATTCGTTATATTGTTGCTGATCATATTATCGATCTTGAGAAAATTCCGTCTGAGTATAACCCGACTGATATGAACACTAAGTGTTTGCCCGCGAGCAAATTACGAACGTGTTTGAACATTTTGAATTTCGACACGACCGATTAGGCCGTGGTGGTAAGTATGAGGTATGGCATATTCGTTAGTACGCAAATCTTTTATTACTATTTTTTTGGTATTTGTGTTAACTTTGCCGTTGAGATTTTTTATTTATGTAGGTACCGGAACGACAATGATGAGAATCCTTTTTTTTTTGTTCCTAGCAGTAAATCGGGGTCGACACGTAGAATTTGGGTCGAGGTGGAGAATGTTGTAGTAGGCCCAAATGACCTCCAAAATAGGCAACCCATTTTCTCTGCCGGGCCCACGTGAAAAAGCCCAGCAAATCGCCCCGTCTAGAAAGTCAACTAGGCCCTTGACCCGTGTTTGACTTCAGTTTTTGACCGAATCCGCTCCAGACCCGTGACCCCTTGATCATCCCTTTATTCTCGGGTTGACCAGCCCATTTTCTGTTTTGATTAATCTAACCTGTACAAAGAGGCCGCCTACCTCTGCTCTCTGTGCACGTAGCCATTTTCCCCATTACCTCTCTGTGATGGTTTATGTCCCTCTCTGAAACAAAACACCTTTGTCTCCGTTGTTATTTCTCCCATTCTCTGTGATCTCCGGACCCTTGTCGCCGGTAGTGGATCGAGGCGGATTTCGGACGGAAATGATTAAGTTCGGCCACTAGGCGACGATAATCGATTGGGTTTTTCGTCCCGACAGTGTCTGCGTGTCTCCGGTTTGCTTCATCAATAGGAATGGGATACCTGAGCCGATCATTGACAGTCAAACTCTCCGGCGCCCTTGAGGTTTCTTGTTCGGATCTGGCCGGAAATCCGATTGGCAACGACGGTGGCATCTCGTCTTGAAACAGAGGGTTTTCTCTTCCTGTACTTCAATTAATTATTATATCTTGAAATTGTTTGATAGGATTAGCAATAAGTAAGCTTGGTCGTAATCATGTCTGTTGGTGAATTGTAGGTGTGGTGTATAATTGCAAAGTCGATGAAAGGCTGTAGCTTGTTTCGGCAGTTCACCGGGCTGGATCTCACAGCGGGCTGCACTCGGTGGATCGAGCTCCAACAGCTGGAACGGTCTGCCCTCGACAAGTTTGAAGGGGCTGAGAATTAAAGTTCGGGTTGAAAGTTTCGGTTAAGTAAGGGCAGCCTATTGATTGCTGTCAAGGCGAAAAAGTTGTTTACAACCATCTAACCAACGCTTCCGTTTCATGAAAAACAGCGGATACCAGATGACGAGCCAACACAACATGAATATTCTACTCGAATTAATCGTGTATTATTCAATTTCGCATTAACTAAATTTTAACCACCGAAAAATTAATGGTCTATTGTACATTAGTTGCACGGTAAGCTATGACTTAATTTATAAAGTATAACATTATAGCATAAAATATATATGAGTTTTTGTTCAAAAATTGTAACTAGTATTTATTATAAGAAAGACCCCATAATTAATTACATTTGTCACTAGTTTAATGGCTTTCAAAAAAGATATTCAACTAAATAAAAGCAAACAAAAAAAGTACATGAACTATTGAAGTTTGATAAATTTGAAATCTAGGTCTTAATTTCATTATAAATTGTCAAATCTGAGTAATTAAACAAATAAATTCTCTATAATATTGGGGGTAGTCGGGAATCTTAATTAGTCAATTGCCTATTCAAAGGTTTGAAGATTTTTTTAATCCATTGCACTCATTTTATTCGTATGTGAATCTTAATCATTGGGTTTTATAGCTCGTATGTATCTACTACAAATCATGCAAGTATACTCCTATCTCACATGCAATCTCTGTATTCTCCACCATGAACTAGACACACATTTTACCTCCCAAATTCTTATGACTAACGAACCATCTAATTAGTAATCAAGTAATTACAAGCAACAATATCGATACTTAATCCGGAAAATAAAAATCTAGAATTGTTTGTAATTCGCTTTCCACCAAATCATATTCTAATATTAATAAGTGGGCCACCAAATCAAATAAGTTTGATTAGAAACAAATATTTTTAACTAATTAATTCACATTCATCAGAATTAGTATACACCATTTTGTCATTATGCATGATTTTACCATAAAAAAAAGGGTGAGACTATCTATCGTCATGGTAGAGCCGACAAGTTTAAGCCCAATTCAATAAAGGAGAGCTTGGTCTCATAGTGACCCAAAAAAATTGTGCCTATTTGGCTAGCTCATTGGGCCCGCAGTCAACGTTTGCCCGACTCAAAATATACTAGTTAAACTTGTTCCTAAAAAATGGCAACCACAATGAATTTTGACCTAGCCTGATCTTAGAATTTAGCCAGGTGGGCTCGAGCCGACGATCCATTGCACCTCTACCCGTGGGTGGGTTTGCTTTTTTTTTTTTTAGTGAAAAAGTGGTAATTGTAATTCTTAGGGGATATATGAAATTGTTTCCATTTTATTTTTCAATTTTTAGTGAAAAGGTGGTAATTGAAATTTAATTGATTTTGTGTAAAAACTGAGTTAAGTTTTGTATATAGTTTTGAAATAGGTTTTTAGTTGTATAATATTGAGACTTGACTTTCGTATTAAACACTCTTAATTTCTTACATTAATATTGGTGATTGTCAAATTAATTAAGTTAAATGTAAAGAATAATGTATGAATCATAGACGAAATATGATATGACAAATTTTCTTACTTTTATTTTTTATTTTTCATTTTTCATTCTTGTAAGCTAACTTGCCTTCGTATCCTACATAATTACGAGTTGCAGCAGCTTGTGAGCAAGTATATACATTAGTACATTTTGACCACCCTAATTTTAACTATATTGTATCACTTGTTAATTTATTATTATTATTTTTTTTTTTGTAGCTCATAGTCATGTATTCTAACCACGATATTCCGAAATCACCAATTAGAAGCATATCACAAGTTGAAGGGCCCGAGAAAAACAATTGCTTAAAGACAATCATCATCATTGCATAACGTTATCTTCCTGCGGGGACCCCCCAAACACGACTTTAGGACAACTTATTCAACCACTTTTTTGCCGGATGCCCATTTATTATTGCCAAAGCTTATTGGACACCCCACCAAACACGCCTTTTACTAACCAGGACGTGTACCTTTTCCATTTGACAAGCGCAACTCACACTTAGTGTGTACCAAGTGTTTTGAAATATCTCGTGAACACAGAAATTTATGAAAACTTATAATTTGTTTAAAATAAATTCGTTTCATATTGAGTATTTATTTTTCAAAATATCATGGAGGTAACCAAAATTTTATTTCGGCTACTAAAAACAAAGAAATTAGAAAAATAACACAAAAATGTAGCTGGAAAAGAAGAAGAATGTTCGTTTTTTGTTTGTTGAACTTGTGGAATTGAATATGTATTTATAGGCCGAAGAGAAAACTCTCAACTTTAGTCTAAGTTCATACTGCATGTAACTCCCATCAATTACACAAAGGAATTGAAAGCATAAATTAATTATGTTGTTTCAAACTCAAATTTAAAGAATGCAGCAATTTAAGTGTTAAAAATAATTTATGAATATAAAAAATAAAATATTTTATTCCAAAAGAGAATGCTCGTTTTTTGTGTATTGAACTTGTGGAATTGAATACGTATTTATAGGTTGAAGAGGAGACTCTCAACTTCTATCTAGGTTCATGCTGCATGTAACTCCCATCAGTTACACAAAGGAATTGAAAGCAAATATTAATTCTGTTGTTTCAAATTCAAATTTAAAGAATGCATCAATTTAAGTGTTAAATATAATTTCTGAATATAAAAAACAAAATATTTTATTCCAAAAAAAGAATGCTTGTTTTCTGTGTATTGAACTTGTGGAATTGAATAAGTATTTATAGGCTGAAGATGAGACTCTCAACTTCTATCTAGGTTCATGTTGCATGTAACGCCCATCAGTTACACAAAGGAATTGAAAGCAGAAATTAATTCTGTTGTATCAAATTCAAATTTAGAAAATGCATCAATTTAAGTGTTAAAAATAATTTATGAATATAAAAAATAAAATATTTTATTCCAAAAAATAGAAAACTTGGGCTTTACTCATGGATTCAATTTCGGTCCTGCATTCGTGTACGTAGGTCGGCTCGCACACGAGTCCATGGTACAGAACACGAATAGGACCGTGATTTGCACCCCCTATGCGCGCGCATGTGGAGGGAGCCTTTTTGCATATTAGAGTATCCCCTTACCAAGAAGGTGATACTCTATAAACCAGCCCATTTTTCCCATGTGGGACAAGCCACTTTAAAAAAGAGAAAACTCATTTCAATACTCACACTTTGAGTCTTAATATCTTTATCTTCCAAAAATTGTTTTGGGCAAATAAATATATCATTTCGATATTCTCACAACATAGAACACGATTTCACATTCAAACTTGTCATTCGACAAACGAGATATAAAGAAATTGGTGTCTAAAGTTCACCTAAATCTCCTTCATTTTTATTTATTTTTTCCAGCAATCCCCCACATGAAGGAAATTGACAGTATTTCTTATTAAATTCCAACAGTCAAAAGTTGCATCGGATAAATAGGTGTTATCCTTTGAAACTTTACTTGTAAAAGTACATGTACTTTACTAGTTGACCAGTAGAACGTGATGTCTTTGAATTGTTCTGCCATTGATGTAAATGATCATATGCCACACACGAGATTCTTACTAATTTATTTAAGTTCTTATAGTCATGTTCATTTATGGGCTTGGACATATGTCTGGTTTTGCAAGAGGTTTTAAGAATTGAGGCTCACACAATTCTCTTTGAAGCGGCCCCACTTCTCTATCACATAAGTGATTCTTCATTTGAAGTAGACTACGCTACTCTGTTCGGGCTGTCTGAAAACCAATTCAGCACCTCGTATTATCTAAATGTAAAGAACCAGTTAAGATATGATAAATTGGTCATAACTTTGTAACAACTGAATTTTTTTTGAATAAACTTTCATTCTAAGTTCAAAGCAAAATACATAATAGAATAGTGGGTGGGTGGAAGGATGAGAGAAAGAGAGAAAAAAATATCAATGATATAGAATTCCAATATGTAAGGTTTTCGAGTCATCTCATAATAGACAGTGTAATAAAGCATCAATAATAATTGATTCATCCGTAATGAAATATTAAATGAATCTACGTAATAGAAGTAAAAAATAAAGAGCTTCGAGCTAATAAAGACTAAGAAGGTTGACTCAATAATAAATTAGATTGTGGGCTCCATTTTAGAATTCTGACCTAACCATTAAGTACGAAGCGGTGGGAACGATGAAATCTGTGGATATAAAATTTTTTATTGAACAACTGAATCTTACTTATTCACTAGTTGGGATGGCGAAATGAATCGAATATCAAAACCAAAGAGCAAGTTAAATAAAAAAGAGACTCACATTAGTATTACCGGATCTCGTATTGATCCATGTGTCATCGTCCTTTTTGTGCTTGCGTACAAAAACCTAGTACGCAGTGGCCGCCTGACCCGTCTCTCGCTCCTGTACCCAAATAAAATTATCAGATAATTAAAATTAAAAATAAATAAATAAATAGTATATTATGATCTGGAATTACTTACGATATCATAAGAATAATCGATCGTAAATCTAGACCCCACTCTATGATTCAACATCCCAGTACCTAAAGCAGCAGGCTCGCTTCTTCCAGTGATGCCGCATTGCTTGGACCTCCTCTTGTTCTTAGGCTTATTCCACTCAACATTCCAAACTCTAGTTGAAATGCATGATATATAAAATATAAACCAACTGTAATAATAAAAAAAATCTAATTTAATAAATTGAAAATGATTCTCAAGTTACAATAAAGGTTAATAAATTTAGAAAAAAAAAATAATTACGTGATACATGTCCCACCATAATGCACGAGTCTTCTTAGGGACTGCCTTAAACTGTCACCCGGCGGGATGGAGCTCCTTTTCCACGATCTTTCGATATATGTTGGCCAGCCTGACTATGTAGCCTGTAATTGTGTTTGTGGTTATAAATATATGTTGGTCGGCCTGACCTCTGACGATCAAAATTCATCCTATCATTATACGATTGTTATATTGATTTATTGAAAATGGGTAGCATGAGGGTGGCCATAGGTAAGGGCCCTATCCAATTTGTAAACGTGATTTTTCAGTAATACAACGTCTTAGTATATGAATTTCTGTTGACTAAAAAATTCGATAGCATCTCCCTTTAGTTCTCTATGTACACATATATTGTAGTACACCCGAGAAAAAAAAAGAGTTACTGAACCAAAATCTTTATAATCAACAAAAAAACATATAGATAAGATAAGTCATATTGCAATCACGCTCTCAAACTGTCCAAATAAGTGGATAATTCGGGATTTAGTATGAAATTCTCTATCCGATACTAAATTCCAAACGAGTTTAAGGTATATTGTTTGAGTGTAGAAAGAAAGATTATATTGTGGATCAAAATTATTTTGAACCCCATTGTTGGAGGGACAAAATCTCCCGGCCGTCGCCGTAAACCATGTCATCACAGACGTATATATCAAATAATAAATCACAACATGTAAACAAGATCAATAAATCATAACAAATATGTTAAACACAACATCCATGTACCGATCACCACGGTATTTCAAAACCATAACATATTTGTTCTTTTAGATATTTTTATATTAAGTAAAGTAAGCGTATTTAAAAATTTTATGAGCTTAAAAACAAGATTTCATGAAGAAAAACATATTAAAATTAGTACTTAAAATCTGCACAATTAAAAGAAATAAAAAACACAAAGCTTTGTGCCAATTAACTTTTTCTTTTATCAAATTCTCTAATTATTAATAGTTACTTAAATCCTATCGAGTATTCCCACTACAATAAAAGCTCTATAATTTTAATAGCTTTAGATTCACAAATATATATATCAATTTAACAAGATTATTAATTTATCGTGATATGAATTTAACATGTTGCCAAATCGAGATTGAAAAAATATTATTTAAGCTAAATTATTAATTAATTGGTATTAAAATATTTATAATGTATTGTATTTTATTTATATTTTATTGTATTTTATTCAAATGCATAACTCGACACTTTTTTTAAAAGAAAGCAGAGAGCTCATTATTTCTCTGAAGAGAATATTCTTGTCTAAACTTTTCAGTATAATCATTCAATCGTTTCTTCTTGTTTACAACAGAGAATGTTACGGATATATATAGGTGTGCCTGACTAATGTAGCCATAAGATATGTGGCTAAAAATGCTACAGTACATTCTGCAAGGGCTACCTAAAATATGTGGACAGGAATGCTACAATACAATCTGACAGCTTTATTAGGCTGATGTACTGGATTAGGGATGATATCATCATCTGGCGTAGTGTAGGTCGACCTCTCATGTGACCCATTACTAGCTTCCCGTGCGACCTTCTAGCGACCTCTCATCCGACTTGTATGGTCGCCACTCATGCGACCTGAAGTTATGAGGTTGTTGATCTGAATATGGCCATACAGCCTGATGTTATCAGGTTGCCCCCTAATATCTCATCTTAATTTGAGTGTGACGAGAGGAAGAATAGACAGTTTATTCTCGAGCCGAATGAAGATATGATGTGATAGTAGATTGGTGAAGACATCTACAATCTGATCAACGGATGGAACAAACTGAACTTGGAGCAATTTCTTCAAAGTGAGGTTTCTGAAAAAGTGAAAATCTAACTCAAAGTGTTTGGTACGAGCATGAAGAACAGGACTGGAGGCAACAGAAATGACAATTTGATTGTCAACCCAAATTTTAGGAGCAGCAGGAAGTTTGACATGAAACTCGTGAAGCAAGGATCGTACCCATATTATTTCTGCAGTAGCATAAGCTAGGCTGCAATATTCAGCCTCAGTGCTGGACCTGGATACAGAAGTCTTCTTTTTAGAACACTAGGAGATAATATTCCTTCCCAGAAAGAGACAAAACCCAGTAACGAATTTCCTATCATTCAGATCGTCGGCCCAGTCTGAATCTGAAAATCCTGTGAGAGTGAAGTGCGAAGTTTTGCTGTAGTTGATTTCATAATAAACTGTACCAGAGAGGTATCGCAGAGTTCTCTTGACAACTCACCAGTGTGTGCTGAGAGGAAAGTGCATATACTGGCACATCTTGTTGACATTATAAGAGATTTCAGGCCTAGTGATGGTGATATACTAAGTGCTCCAACAATACTCCTGTAAAATGAGGGACCAATAGTTGGTTCGCCTTGGGATTTGGACAGACAAGAGAGACAATCATCAGTGTAGGGGTTGCTTTAGCTCCAAGCATACTAACTCTTTTCAAGAGGTTCATAATGTATTTTCCCTAATTTAAAGGCAGACCCTGAGCTGTGTGTGAGACCTCAATGCCAAGAAAATGATGCAGTTCACCTAAGTTCTCAAAATAAAAGGTTGGATCTAGATGGTTAATAAGCTTTGTAATCCCATCTTTGTTGCATCCCGTGACTAAAATATCATCAACATATATTAATACTCGGATGCAACTAGAGGAAGTGTTGTTATAGAAGAGAGAACTTTCAGCCTTTGAAGCAGTAAAACCAAATTGAATAAAAATAGCTCGCAGTATTCCAAACCAGGCTCTAGAAGCCTGTTTAAGCCCATAAATTGCTTTAGACAGTCTGCACACTTGAAGTTTATCACTATTCTATTCACAACCAGGTGGCTGAGCCATGAAGATCTCCCTGTCCAGCTTGCCATTCAAAAAGGCATTATTAACATCAATTGCTTTACTGACCAGTTCCAGTTGACAGCCATAGAGAGAACAACTCTAATAGTGGTAGCTTTCACAAGTGGGTTGAATGTTTAAAAAAAATCAAAACTTGGCACCTGATTGTACCCTTTGACTACTAATCTTGCCTTGTACCGAACCATTGTTCCATCAACATGAGTTTTTAGCTTGAACACCCACTTGTAACCAATCAAGGACTTACCTGGAGGTAGCTCAGAGAGGCACCAGGTCTGATTCTTAATGAGCGCTGCATACTCTTCACACATACCTGCTTTCCATCTGGGATAATTTAAGGCTTCAATATAGGAGCAAGGCTCTTTGAAATCAAAGAGTTGTGTGATGAGCACCTTAGGCTTGTAAGTTCCTGCTTTAGCTCTTGTTATCATGTTATGTTTTCCTACAAAAGGGTTAGTACTTGTACCATAAGGAAAAGGAGAAGTATGGGTAGGACTCATAAGTGGTAATTCAACAGTGAGAGGAATAGTAGAGGGACTGGATTGACTGGAAGGTAGTGAGATTGGTTAATGTATAGAGTTGGAATTATGTGAAATATGAGATTGTGGTGAGGCCGCTGGTGATTTTATGAGGTCTCTGGTGATTGTGATGAGGTCTCTGGTGATTGTGGTTAGGTCGCATGACATTATGAAGATGTCGTTGATGACTGTGGTGAGGTTGGATGTAATTGTGGTGAGGTAGCTGGTGTTGTACTAGCTTGGGGAACTGTTATAAGAGGAGGTGGACAAAGTATAAATGGTTAATTATTTGAGCAAGAGTGAGGTCCATAATTCCTGGAAAAGGGAAATTTGAGTTCATCAAAGATCACATTTCTGGTGATTATGACCTTTCCATTTGGTAGTAACACTTTGAATCCCTTATAGTTTTCACTGTAACCAAGGAAGGTACTAGGTTGAGACCTGAATTGGAGTTTGTGTTTACTTAATGGTCTAAGGTGAAGGTGACAGAGGCACCCAAATGGTTTAAGATGAGTGTATATGGGATTTTGATTTAGTAAGAGTGCGAGGGTTTTTGTATTGAGTGGTTTTGAGGGTAGTCTATTGTTGAGGTAGACATCAGTGTTAAAGGCATCATCCCAATACTTGATAAGTAAATGAGAGTGAGACAAGAGATAGTCCTTTTTCAACAATATGTCTATCTTTTCTTTCTGCAAGGCCATTTTGTTCAAGAGTGTAAGGGCAGGAGATTCTTTGACGTATCCCAGAAGAGTGAAACAGGTTCGTGAGGGCTATGAATTCTCCCCCTCCATCACTTTGTACCGACTTTATTTTATATTAAAACTGAGTAAGAATGAGATTTTGTAAGTAAGTGAAGGCACTGATCACATCTGATTTGTGTTTTAGCATATAGATTCAAGTATATCTAGTATAATAATCAATAAATGAAACATATTAAGAGAATCCATTTAAAGATTTTATAGGAGCAGGAACCCAAATATCTCTATGTATAAGATCAAAGGTTTTGTATATTCAGTTTCTGAGAGAGAGAATGATAGCTTATGGCTTTTACCCTGAAGACAAGCACAACAAGTAGAAAATGTGATTTTATTATTTGAAATGGAGAGATTACAGTTCTTGAGAACTCTATGTAGTACATTATTGAGAGGATGCCCTAGTCTAAGATGCCATAACTGTAAATCTGATTCCTTATTTTTATTTCCTAGCTCGGTGATGAAGGTACTAGGTGCTGGACTTCTGAGAGAAATAGGTACATGGCAGGGATCGACAATGGAGGGGTTGGCGAGCTGTATGTTAAATTTATAAAGACCATTCCTAGGAGAGCCTCTGGGAAGAGTTTGATGTGTAACATGATCCTTAACACAGCAAGATGTAGGATTAATTAGAAGTAAACAGAGTTATCTTGAGTAAATTGAGAAGCACTAGTGAGGTTTTTAGTATGTGAGGAACATGAAAGAGTTTTTTGAGTAAGAAATATTTTTTGCTGGATTTGAACTTAGAATTACCAATATGAGAAACACACAAACCTGATCCATTTACTACTTGGAGTTTGTTGTTGCCTTGGAATCCTGAAGCAATGTTGAGATTGACTAGGTCATTAGTGACATGATTAGAGTCTCTTGAGTCTGCATACCAACTTGCATCACTAGTTGAATCAGACATTAGGGCAGAGGGATCAATGGACTGAGTGACTGGATAGGCTGAGTAGGAGCTCGCAAGGGTGTTTGAGCCATTCTGAGCATTATTGGATGGTGCCGTGTAAGCAGCATCAAATCTGTGATAACACTTGTCAGCAGAGTGGTTAGTGTAACCACAAATCTGACAAGGCGACTTCTTGCCTGTCCTAAAACACCTTCTATCTCTTCCTCTATTTCTACTGTTCCTTCCTCTGCCACCTCTTCCAAAGTGCCGACCTCTTCCCCTATTAGCTCCTGCAACAGTCCAGTTTTCTCTTCTCTGACCAGAGGACTGAGTGGTAAAATTGATAGTAGGTCTTGATCCTTCCGTATTGATGAGATTTGAGGAGTTTCCAGCTTATAGTCTGGTTTCATAGCTCAGTAATATAGGTAGGATGTCTCTGAGAGTGGGTGAGTCACTCCTACATGTAACTGCTACAATCACTAGGTCAAAATCTTCTTCTAGCCTAGTAATCACATGCATTGCTTGATCTTCTTCAGAAATTTGTTGGCCAGCTGAAGCTAGTATGTTGCCGCAAGTTTTTTACTTTGTTGACATAATCCCTAATACTCATGGTCTCTTTCTTGATAGAGGAGAGCTGGATCTTGTACTGCATTTTTATGGCTGCAGTTTGATTGGAGAAACTAGCTTCGAGAGTTTTCCATACCTCTCTTGAGGATAGAAGGCCAACCATCATTGTAAGTGGATTTTCAGAGAGAGAGAGAGAAGCCAGGATGCTAACAACTGATCTTGTATGACCTAGAATAGAAACTCAGGGGTCTGGTTTCTCCAGTAAGGTACCCTTCAAAGCCGTATCCTTTGACTAGTGTATAGACTTGCATTTTCCAAAGCAGATAAATTGAATCGTTTAGCTTGATTGAAACAAGCTGATTTTGCAGCTGAATAGCTATGTTTGAAATTTGTGAAGATATGTTATTAATCGGAATTACTGGATGAGAGCTCGACTGAGCCTCATGTGAGGGAGTGATGTTATCTCCCATGGTAAAAGAGGACAGAAAAGGAGAGAAGAGTAAAAAGGGAAGAGATATTCAGAGCCAGATAAAAACCTGCTCTGATACCACAAAAGAAAGTAGAGAGCTCATTCTTTCTTTGATGAGAATATTCTGGTATAAGCTTTCCAGTATAATCATTCAATCATTTCTTCTTGTTTACAACAAAGAATGTTACGGCTATATATAAAAATGTGTCTGACTAATGTAGCCTTAGAATATGTGGCTAAAAATGCTACACTACATTCTGCAACGGCTACCTAGAATATGTGGACAGTAATATTACAACACAATTTGACAGTTGTAGTAGGCTTGATGTGTTGGATTAGGGCTGACATCATCATCTGGCGTAATGTAGGTCGATCTCTCATGAGACCCATTGCTAGCTTCTTGTGCGACCTTTTGGCTACCTCTCATCGACCTGTATGGTCGGCACTCATGCGACCTGAAGTTATCAGGTCGTTGATCTATATATGGCCATGCGACTTGATGTTATCAGATCGCCCTCTAATACATATTGTACAATTATCGTAAATATTTATTATATGATTTCTTTAATAAATAAAAATATATAACTAATGATACAAAAGATCCACGACAAAACCGTCAAACGAGAACTCACAGATTAACAATAAAGACAAATGATTTGCGTGAAATTAAGAATTCTTTTTTAAGAGATTCTTTCGAAGATGAAATTTTGGAAATGGTAATTCTCTTTTTTGAAATGATTTATTCATAAATTGACACGACATATTATCATTTCTAAAGATTTATAAATATAGCAACAAATTGAACTTATTGGCACGATGGTCGTGCCAATATAACGGTCACACTTGGACGTCGCTGCTGTAGAGTATACCTAGGCTGCGTTCACTTAAAGGGTTGGGATAGGATTATTTTATATCAAATTAACTGATGGAACTGTTCAAATAAATTCATCCGTGTGTTTATTTTGCTTGACGAATCATGTGGTTAAATTAGGATTGATTTTCATATCATATGTTTGGTTAAGGGAATACTAAGGATTATGTGGAAATTTTCGTTCTTGCCTTTGGTCTACTAAATGCAGCAAACTATTACTAAAACTGAAGCATTGAATCAACATCACATAATAATAATAATAATAATAATAATAATAATAATAATAATAATAATATAAAGTCTAAAAAAACTTCAACTAGAACATATTTCGGGGACTAATAAATGCATTCAAAGTACCACAAAAACTGGGGCATAAGTATCAATGACAACCAACAAAATTCACTATTAAACTCTATTGCACCTAATTTGTTCTTTCAAGATTTTCTTGATGTGTATAATTCAATACCACAAAATAATAATTATATTAATAATAACAACAATCTCTCTCTCTATATATATATATTAAAAGAGAGGTCTGGAGAGAGAAAAAAATATGAGTAGAATGCCAAGTAAATGCCACGTAGGATTAGTAGTCACTTTACTTAGTAATTTTCTTAATATAATTAGAGAAATAAATACCTTTAATTAGATTGTCTGGAGAGAGAAAAAAATATGAGTAGAATGCCAAGTAAATGCCACGTAGGATTAATAATTACTTTACTTAGTAATTTTCTTAATATAATTAGAGAAGTAAATACCTTAATTAGATTGTCAGTCCGGAGAGAGAAAAAATGACACGTATGATTATTTTCTTTTTTTAGTTA
>BMAC01000475.1:180142-190260 GCA_014905375.1 Phtheirospermum japonicum
GTCCAATAATATTAAATTTCGTCACTTTTCTCAAAAGTAATTTGACCACTTTTTTAATTAGATTATATAAAATTACAACATAATTTAGTATTTATTTTATTAGCTATCAACGTTTTATCTATCAAATATTATTATGATTCAATGCCTTTTTATTTGAATTGATCTCATAAATAATATTTAATATTAATGATGATTTAGTTATTTTTTTAATTATGTAGGAATTTTCTTAACATAATTATAAAGGATACCCTAATTAATATTTAATAAAATTAATAAGATCATTTGAATATATATATATATATATATATAATATATATATATATATATATATGTGTGTGTGTGTGTGTGTGTGTGTGTGTGTGTGTGTGTGTGTGTGTAGTTTTGGTTTTTAGTGAGTCCAACGATATCAAATTTGTCACTTTTTCTCAAAAGTACTTTGATTACTTTTTTAATTGAAATATGAAAAATTGCACAATGCAATACAATGTAGTGTTTGTTTTATTGACTATCAACATGATATTTATCAAATATTATTATGAATCAATACTTTTGATTTGAATTGATTTCATAAAATAATATATTTTGTTATTATATCAGTAATCATGCAAAACAATACAACTAGGAAACCAGCATCAAGTGGAATGAACACTGTGGCATAAACTATAATAGATTCGTAAAAAGATCAACTAATTCCAAAACCAACAAGGGAAAGTCGCCTCTAAAACCAAACGTTACTAATGACGATAATCTTGAAAGCATTCATGACATACTTATTTCTATAGAAATTCAAAATTTAGATAATTCCGTTAGGTATACGTTTACGTTTTACATACCAATTACTTTTACTTCATTTGAATATTCTTGTTTTATTTCTTATACTTATACTATTACTTGCTCATAATACAAAGGTGACAATGCAAAAAGTTCTCTTCATACCAAATTTGTAGAAGACCTACAATCCATGTTGGATAGTGAAAATAATTTGTTTAATTCATTTAGAATGACCAAACAAATATTCTTAGAGATGATGATGTCGCATAAGTTTAGAATGATCACTCATGTTGTTGAGAAATATCAAACATTCTCTTGTGTTGTGTAATATTGGTTGTTACAAAACCTGTCGATCATATTGTATAGGCTAATGTTTATCAAGGAAGCAATGCGGGTGAATTATTGTTCATCCCTAAAATGACTGTCACACCATCTAATCTGAGGTTTCCTTTTAAGTTAGAATTATTCTTAATGTAACATCTAGCGGCATAGCTTCTCCTCTTCTTTCGAAAGGAATAACTGAGCATTCTAGATTTAGGGTTTCTTTTAACATCCACAAAGATTTCAATCTTTACTGAAACTCCACTTGGAAGATTAATGGTGGATCAACACATTATTTGAGACGAAACTCTAATGATGCATAGCCATTATTTTAAAACTCTAACAAAATATTGAAATACGTGATGAGATCGCAAAATAATTCAAATGCGCAGCTTCCATTTGGTAACAAAATAATAATTCTTGGTGGAGACTTTCATCAAATTTTGCCAGCTGTTCCAAAAGACACTAAACCAGACATAGTGATAGGCGATAAACTGTGTTTAATTAATGGTTTAATCTCTATGTTTTTATGTGCTTAATATTCTCATATATGTTTATTTCTCGCGTATTTACTATTACGGATGGAGGAGCACCAATTGTATATTTCTTCTCTATTTTGCAGTATTTGGTGCTATAATAAGTGAATGAGGTTACAAGAAAGTTGAGAGACAAGGATCAACCAAGAGACGAGAGGAAACCGGCGAATCAGGGAGGTAGTGTCGATGGCTCGCGTCAGTCGACGCGATGTGCGGTGCTGCGCTGACTATGCGCACTTCAGTCGACGCCATGTCGACGGGAAGCTGCTGAAGCGTCGATAGAAGATCCGTCAGTCGACGCAATGTCGACGCTCACTTCTGAAGCGTCGATTGGAAGGGCGTCAGTCGACGCTCATGCCCTGAAGCGTCGATTGCCAGGGCGTCAGTCGACGCAATGTCGACGCTCATGCCCTGAATCGACGATTAGGAGCGCGTCAGTCGACGCCCATGCAGGATGACGCGGGCGGATGATGCGCGTCGACGCCGAAGGCTGGTTCGCGTCAGTCGACGCTCCGTCGACGCCGACTCGGCCGAGTTATTTTAGGAAGAATCTTGGGCGGCAAAAAATAGGAATTCTATATAAACTCGACCCAAACTCGTCAAAAACAGACTTTGACACAATCCTAGGGTTCCAAAGCTTGAAGAGGGGATCCCAAATCATCCAATAAACAAGAGCTTGAAGATCCAAGACCAACAATCCAAGATCTAAGCTTTCTTATCTCTTCCATATCTTAGAACAATGTTTTATTTCTCTATTTTCCTGTTATTCTATGAACTCCATGAGTGAGTAGATTGTTTTATCTAGTTCTAGGGATGTTGAAACCCTCGTGAAACTATGTTTAATTGATTTATGCAATATTATCTTTCGTTCTTCATATGCGATTGTTTGTGTTATCTTGTTTACATATCATGATTGCTAAATTCATGACATGATTGCTTGATTCTTAATTTGGATTGGCCACCTAGATTAGGAATTTGGTTATCAATTGTTAGAAAGAGAACTGCTTCCCGTGTAATTTTCGTAGTTTCGATTTCTCTGAAGTAACTAATGGTTTCGTATCATTAGGGGTAACACAACATAGGTTGAATA
This sequence comes from Phtheirospermum japonicum, assembly GCA_014905375.1. NCBI lineage: Eukaryota > Viridiplantae > Streptophyta > Magnoliopsida > Lamiales > Orobanchaceae > Phtheirospermum > Phtheirospermum japonicum. The sequence continues at coordinate 182,861 of BMAC01000475.1, forward strand.
AACCGAGCTTATGCGTTTATTGCTTAGATTAACCTATTTTCCTAGATATTAATGCTGTTGTTGGGTTGAATCTAGAGAGCTTATTCTAGGTTATTCAATAATTAGAATCAATTAAAGAGCTTATTTTAATTGAGTAAACTGTAAGGGCAAATTCGAGTAGCAGAGCTTATTGCTACTTAGGGTTTTTAGTCGCATATGATGAATGTATTATGATATTGTGATTGGTTAAATAAGTGGAACGAGGGTGGAAACGGGATTAGGACTGGGAGCTTAATTGATTTATTTCGTTATTTAAATTCTTTAGTTATTTATTTTGTTCTCTTAGATTAGTTTACAATACTCACCCCGTTTATTTATTTAAGTAAAATACGAATCATCACAATTTAACCACACTCCTCGTGGGATCGACCCTTACTTATCGCTACTACTAGTTGGTAGAGAGAAGTTGAGGAAAAATAAATATTTAATTTGACGCTTAACGACGAGCGGCCAAATTTTGGGGCCGTTGCCGGGGAGTGACGCGTGTAAATTGTGATTTGATATATTTTAACATTTTAGTATTTTTAATTTGGGGAAAAGATTGTAACCATCCTGTACTATACGCGTTTTTTGGGTTTGCATCCTAACGTTTTTTTTTGTAATTTAATGCATCCTGTTCTATACAAAATTTTGAAAGTGCATCCTGTACTATACAAAATTTTGAAAGTGCATCCTGTACTATACAAAATTTAGAAAAAAACTAGTTTTATTAAATAAATAAAATTTATTATTTATTTAGTAATAAATTCGGTAATTTTTGCATATTTAATAAAATATGCCGGAACTAGTTTTAAATAAATAATAAATTCACCGGAACTCACACAAAGTATATGGGTTTGAAAATATGCAACCTCACTCACGAGACTAGGTGAGTTTCGACGAGTTTGGACAAGTTGATTGGTCGGAGGATGCACTTTCAAAAATTTTTGAAGTACAGGATGCATTAAATTACAAAAAAAACGTTAGGATGCAAACCCAAAAGACGCGTATAGTACAGGATGGTTACAATCTTTTCCCCTTTTAATTTTAATTTTAGTTTTTGTTTTTCTTTATTTCCATTAATATTTTTTTTTAGATCTTGTGACTATGGCAGAAGGTAGAGAACGCACGTTAAAGGAGCTAGCAAATCCGGATCTTCCGCAACAACAACTATGCATCACGTTTCCAACCTTGGAGAATGCTAAATTCGAATTGAGATCCGGATTAATCTATCATTTTGCGGCGTTCCATGGATTGGATGGCGAAGACCCGTACAAGCATTTGAAGGAATCTCATGTAATATGCACGAGCATGAAGCCCGACGGAGTGACTGACGAACAAATTAAACTATGGGCATTTCCATAATCATTGAAGGGTCTAGCCAAAGATTGGCTTTATTTCTTACCTCCTGGATCCATTACCACGTGGATGGCGTTAGAAAGGGTATTTTTGCAGAGATATTTTCCCGCTTCACGAGTGGCGAGCTTGCGTAAAGACATTTGTGCAGCTAGACAAGCGCAAGGGGAGACATTGAATGAGTATTGGGAGCATTTCAAGAGACTCGTCGCTAGTTTCCCTCAGCATCAAATGGGCGAGGAGTTATTAATACAATACTTTTATGAAGGTCTCTGTCTCATTGATAGAAACATGATAGATGCGGCAAGCGGAGGCTCACTCATGGATAGGACACCGACGGTGGCAAAGGAGTTGATCTCGAACATGGCGGCTAATTCTCAGCAATTCGGCTACTGTGATAATTCATTGAGGCCGTTAAACGAGGGAGACACTGGTTCGTTGCAAGCTCAGTTGGATGAGTTGAGGTCCACTATCGTTAAGAGGGCTACGGTTCGACCATGTAGATTTTGTCATACATTTGATCATGTCACCGATGATTGCTGACTCAAATTTTTGTGCACCCCTTTTTAATAAATTAATTTAAAACACGTCAGTTTGGTCGCAAGAGTACGAGGTAACTGTAGGGTGATGAGTTTGACTCGAGTCGTATCTCTCGAGGAAGCAGTTGTTCGGTCTTTCGAATATTTTTCTCAATTTATGAACTAAAATAAAATACATGTACAATTGGGGTTTTAAAAGAGATTGAGTTGATCATTATAACTAAAGCAATAATTAAACTAAAACTAATTAGACTAATTACTTTAAACTAGATTATCAACTACGAGCAATAATTTAAATTATCAATAATACGCAACCTAATTAACGAGTCTAAGAGCACGAACATAAGAAATTACCACTAAGCAACGAATCATAAGAATCTGAGATTAACGAATAACTAAGTATAAATCAAATCGCATAAATTAACTAAATTAACCAATATCCAAGCATAAAGATGATTAAACTAATTATCAAAACTAGAATTAACTAAGAAATTAACTAAACAATTAACTACGAAATTAACTAAGAGTTTAGAGTACTTATTGTAACTACGAAAAGCAGTAAAAAGCTCCAGCTATTCCGGATTTTGAACGTTGATCTTGGGCGAAGAATGAATCCCGAACRCGAATTCGATGTCTTGGACGRGTTGTTCTTCGATCCTTGATCTCCGTCTTCAAATCTCGTTATGAGATGTGGAATTATCGTTATTGTAAGCTATGGAACCCTATGTGGTCGTGTATTATGTGTCTCTCCTCCTCAAAATCCGAAATATTGAGGGTTTATATAGATATTGTAAGTCTTGGCGCACAAGAAACCCTAAAATCCAAATTCTGGGCCGTCGCGTCGACGTAGCGTCGACTGACACGCGCTGGTGCTCGGCGTCGGAGCTGCCTGTGTGTGCACGTCGACTGGGCGGGTGCGTCGACATCGACGCTTCAGCAAGTAGCGTCGACGGTGCGTTGACATCGACGCTTCAGCAGGTAGCGTCGACAGTGCGTCGACGCTGTGTCGACTGACGCAGATCATGGCTCGCGTCGACGGTCGCTTCAGTCGATGCGACTGCTCTTCAGTCGACCCTTACTTATCGCTACTACTAGTTGGTAGAGAGAAGTTGAGGAAAAATAAATATTTAATTTGACGCTTAACGACGAGCGGCCACATAGTTCACATATTGATCAAATTTTCACATTTATGGACTCTTACATGGTTTTGAAGTAGACCAAGAATGTGGGGATGCAAAGTCAAAATTCAGATCCCGATTGTGTCAAGTTAAAGAAATTTATCAATTCGATAAATAGTATAAGATATTGGATGGTTGGAGGAGCAAATGATGGTATCATTCAAATTGAAACCTATGGTGATCATGTTCTGTTAATTGTGGCGAGCACATATCCATAATTTGGAAAAAGTACTTAGTGATTCGCTTTTTTGGAGGACCCTTCTATTCTTTTCTCAAAACTTGATGTCGTCAATTTGATTAATAAATATATGATTTCATAAAATGATGAAGAATAAAATATACATTAGCTCTGATAATGCATGCAAACCCGATTCAAATATTGACATATTATCGGACGTCCACTCACCAGAGTTTCTAAACACCAGTAAATGTTTTGAATTGCCGAACTATGATCTAAAACTAAAAATTAAAATTTCACTCATGTTGTTGACAAATATCGATCATTCTCCTGTGTTGTGTAACATTGATTGTTATAAAACTTGATGATCACATTGTAGAGGCTAATATTTCTTAAAGAAGCAATGCATTTGAATTGGTACTCATCCCTAAAATACTGTCACAACATCTAATGCGGGGTTGTCTTTCAAGTTCCAACTATGTCGTACGCTATGACGATCAACAAAATTCAAGGACAATCTCTCTCTTACGTTGGACTTTTCCTGAAAAATCAGTTTTCAGTCATGGTCAGTTGTACATTTCTATATCAAGAGTGACCAATTTTAAAATTTTAAAAATATTGATCGACCATGATGAGAATAAATATAATAATAAAATTGAAAATGTTTTGTATAAGAAGATTCTTCATTATTTGTAAAGTACATTTCATCTATTAGTAATCCTTTTATGAACCAGGTTTTATCATTTTCAATACTATTCGATCTTTAAATAATATTTAAATGAATTATATATAGGGAGCGATTAAGGTAAAAACTATCTCTGGTGTGAGAACTAGAAACTTGCTATTATGCTATTTATGAATCATGTACATGCTAATTAAGATAATAGTAAAAATCAAGGGAACATAATAATAGCAATGCTAAAATATAAGTAGCAATTTGTATCATTTAAATTAGCATCACATATAATGTAAATAGCAGTTCCTAAAGTTCCCGATTAGGGAATTTGTTCTCACATGAACCTAATCACACACACACACACACACACACACACACACACACACACACACACATATATATATATATATATATATATATATATATATAAGTATAAATATATATAATTACTTATTTAAATATTCTAATATACTCAAGCTAATTATTTGTATTTTAGATAAAATAAAATAAAAAATTATCGTGCAATGCACGGGCACAATACTAGTAATAATAATAATAATAATAACTAGTCCCAAAAAAAATGAACTACAACAATTATTTTACAGTCAATTTCATGGCAATGGTAGAAAGAGCATCAACGTCACCCCGTTTAAGAAGTTCGGTTGTGGCAGCAACATCCCGTACGTATGAAATTGCTTCTGCATTAATAAACAAACAAATCATGCATTCCATCAAATTTGGAGGAAATAGTGGAATTAAAAACTTATAATGTCTAGAAAGCATTTAAAAATAACAAAATGGCAAAAGTTAGATGAGAAAAAAAAAAGCACTCACTTATTTTATCATATGGGCAAATTGGTAAGCAGCGACCACAACCATAGCATTACTCAGCTAAGATACCACCCTGCTTATAAATGTTATGTATGGTTGGTACTTGGTAGACATAAGCGATTATGTAAACATAAAAATAACCTTAGATATGATTAGAGTAGATTTATCCTTATTTTTATTAGCTTTTTAGTTCGTTTTTCTATTTATTTTGGGTATAAGTTGGACGATTTAAGTATAATTCCGTATTTTTATAGTTCTYARTTATTTTAKCGTATTTTAATCGTAATTGATGCAAATAGGTGATATTTCGTTGTTTTCACCTTACAGCTAAGTAACCGGAAGAGTTCAGCGCGTAATAGATGAAGTTCGATGTTCAAGAATAGGAGAACGAGCTTTCCGGCGAAACGAGTAGCAAAAGATCAAGAGATGGAGACAGACGCTCTGTCGCGTCGATTGACGCGAGCCATGATCCGCGTCAGTCGATGCAAGGCCGACGCACTGCCGACACTACGTTCTGAAGCGTCGACCGAAGGGGCGTCAGTCGACGCACGGTCAACGCAACCTTCTGAAGCATCGACCGAAAGGGCGTCAGTCGACGCACGGTCGACGCAATTCTCTGAAGCGTCGATGCAAGCCCGCATCAGTCGACGCACCCGCCCAGCCAACGCGCACACCCAGGCAGCACCAACGCCGAGTACCAGCGCGCGTCAGTCGACGCTCCGTCGACGCACCGTCGACGTGACGGCCCAGAATTCGGATTTTAGGGTTTCTTGTGCGCCAAGACTTGCAATATCTATATAAACCCTCTATATTTCGGATTTTTGACATGAGAGACACCAGAGACACATAATACACGACCACCTAAGGTTCCATAGCTTCCAATAACAATAATTCCACATCTCATAACGAGATTTGAAGACGGAGATCAATGATCGAAGAACAACGCGTCCAAACATCGAATTCGAGTTCGGGATTCAATCTTCGCCCAAGATCAACGTTCAAACTCCGGAATAGCTGGAGCTTTTTACTGCTTTTAGTAGTTACAATAAATTTTCTAAACTCTTAGTTAATTTAGTAGTTAATTTATTAGTTAATTGCTTAGTTGATTTCTTAGTCAATGCTAGAACTAGTTTAATTAGCTTATTCGTTTTATGCTCGATATTGGATATTGGATTAGTTAGTTGATATTGATCGAACGAGCAAAGAAAAAGTCGCTCAGGATTCCGCCTGCGTCGACGCCGAGCTTGCTCGCATCAGTCGACGCGACGTCGATGCAGCTGCCAAGGTTTTAGCTTCTGTCGCGTCGATGGGCTCGCGTCAGTCGATGCAGCGTCGACGCGAAACCCGGACAGGCCCAAAAGCATTTAAAGTCGGATTTTGGCCCACCAACCCGACCCATATTAGCCTTGACCCGCGGGGATAGCCCAGAAAACAGTTTTAAAACACCCTCACACCCTCTTTTTCTTCATTCTTCACATCCCAAATTTTAATCTTCCATCTCCATCCTAACATATCTTCTTTTCTTTAATTCTCTTGCAAACACTCACTAAATTAACCGCCATAGCCTAAATTCCCAGAAATTTCATCTCCCAATTTTTGTTCAAGCAATTCTACAAAACGGGCTAGGTGGGTTTGAAGCAAATTCGGGCAATTCCGGGCAACTCTTGCGTTTCTACGGAAAATCAGCGAGGTACTTCGCTTGAAACTATCTTGGGATCATATTATTGTTGTTGTTGGTTGTGTTGGGAAATTTTTGGTGCTAGAATTACTCAAGTTCTTAGTTCATTGAACACGCACGCCAAGTGTTCGACAAAGTTTCCCAAAGAACAAAAAGTTTTATTTTTCAAGGTTTATCATTCCCGTTCATCTTCGTATTGATTGATTATGTCCCAAGCGGGTAAACGTAAGGATATCTCGTGGAAATATGGAGCACCGTTCCCGATTTTCGACAAAAAGGAAGAGGACATGTTCAAAAATATTCAGAAATGGGGTTTCGCTACACATAGGATTTTGAACGTCGATGGAATTGAGGAGGAGGCCTCGAATGGTTCGGAGCACCACGCCGACCTATCTCGTTATGTCGTTGGCCTTGGTTGTGGGTATTTCGCCCAAATGCACCTCCCCGGATTTAGAGAGCTTATGCTCGAGTTTTTCTCCACTTTGGCAATACGGAACGACGAGACGTTCACTTGTCGACTAGGAGGGAATGACGTTAGTGTGGACGAGGAGATATTTGGCAACATCTTTGGGTTCGCGACCGTAGGGGACCACCCGGTTGGAGTTCAAGGCTTCAATTTAGCCTCTTTTTGGGGGATGATCACCGGGGAAAACACGGGCGATTGCAAGTGTTTTCCTTGCTCGAAAATTCAAGACGACGCCCTTTACGTTGCCTACAAGATCCTCGGGAACATCATTTTATGCAAGAACGAGGCAAATTACGCGACTAAGTCCGAGCTTTATGTTCTACAATGCCTCGTTGATGGTCGCCAAGTCCGGTTGTACCCGTTAATTTTGCAAGGACTCTACAATGTTACCAAGGGTACGCCGGGAAGCAAGTCGCCACTTCTCTCATTTGCGCCATACATTACCGGCCTCGCCCGTCACTTCGGGTTCGATCCGGCCAA
>BMAC01000475.1:191014-252221 GCA_014905375.1 Phtheirospermum japonicum
AGACGGCGGGCTTGCTCCATATCCGCGTCGCCATCGTCGTCGTCATCGTGCAGTCGAGACGAAGATCCTCCCTCTAGTCGACGACCTCACTCGGGGTGCCGGTGCACGCGTAAGAGGTAATGAAGTGGTCCCGAGTGGGCTAAGTCCATTTTCCTCCTCTAGTCGACGACCTCACTCGGGGTGCCGGTGCACGCGTAAGAGGTAATGAAGTGGTCCCGAGTGGGCTAAGTCCATTTTCTTGATATCTCTTTAAAACCGCTGTGTGTAGTCGACTTTGAACATGACGTTAAGGCACATATAAAACCCTATTCCGGCCATATCCATATATTTTTAGCCACTATAAATTCCGAATGAGCCAATCATAGCCAAATAATCCATGCCTTTAGCCATGAGTGATTTTATTGAGTCGACCCCTACTAACCCATTAAAAGCGTGGGGTAGGAGTCGCTATTTTTATTGGTTATTAGAGTTTTGGAATTTTTATTAGGAATTTATGATTTTATGAATTTTTGTAATCTAGGACCACCATCCAAAAAGAAAAAAAAGAAAAGAAAAAAAAGAAAAAGAATAATACCCCAAATAAAAAAAGATGACAATAAAAGGGGAAATAATAAAAATAATAATAGGATGGTGGACAGTGTGATTAATTGCCTACGCGTTTGTAAAGACTTGAGTCTAATTATTTATTTTATGAGGCCTTATGTTTAGAAGGCAAAAGAGTTGTGATTAAGTGCTTTTTGAGCTTTTAGTCGGTTTACGAGTTTTGAGTTGAGGAATATCCTATTTGAAGGCTACGTTATGAGTATTTTGTGAGGTTTTTCTTTTGTACGAGGTGAAGCTATTCCTTCGTGATTAGGTTAAGTTGAGTGATTTATTGATCATGTTTGATCATAAGTTAGCCACACAACTTATATATTCCATACCCGTCCAAAGAGCCTTACATTACAACCCGCGAAGACCTTTTTCGATTCTTAGTTTAGACAGCACACTTAATTTGCGATTGAAAAGAGATTGATTTTCTGTGCTTATTTATTGTGCATATAATTGTATTATTTGAGTGTATACACGTCCCATGCAAAAAATACTTGAGTGCTTTTGAGCGTACTTATATATATTATCATTCGTGAGGAAGCATGATTTTATTGAAGCGACAATGTAATAATGGTCAAGTGTTTGAAGTTACGTGACTTGTACCTATATTTTCAAAATTACGTATGTAGCATAGCACGACTCACTGCTTGAACTTATTTTCATTCTAGTTATACTTTGAATCTAGCGTTTGTTCGAGAACGAACAAACCAATTTAGCGTGCGGTAGTTGATTAGAGTAGATTTGTCCTTATTTTTATTAGCTTTTTAGTTCGTTTTTCTATTTGTTTTTGGTATAAGTTGGACGATTTAAGTATAATTTCGTATTTTTATAGTTCTGACTTATTTTACCGTGTTTTAATCGTAATTGATGCAAATAGGTGATATTTCATTGTTTTCACCTTACAGCTAAGTAACCGGAAGAGTTCAGCGCGTAATAGACGAAGTTCGATGTTTAAGAATAGGAGAACGAGCTTTCCGGCGAAACGAGTAGCAAAAGATCAAGAGACGGAGACAGACGCTCTGTCGCGTCGACTGACGCTCCGTCGACGCTCCGTCGACGTGAGCCATGATCCGCGTCAGTCGACACAAGGCCAACACACTACTGACGCTGCGTTCTGAAGCATCGACCGAAGGGGCGTCAGTCGACGCAACCTTCTGAAGCGTCGACCGAAAGGGCATCAGTCGACGCACGGTCGATGCAATTCTATGAAGCGTCGATGCAAGCCCGCATCAGTCGATGCACCCACCCAGCCGACGTGCACACCCAGGCAGCACCAACGCCGAGTACCAGCGCGCGTCAGTCGACGCACCGTCGACGTGACGGCCCAGAATTCAGATTTTAGGGTTTCTTGTGCGCCAAGACTTGCAATATCTATATAAACCCTCTATATTTCGGATTTTTGACATGAGAGACACCAGAGACACATAATACACGACCACCTAAGGTTCCATAGCTTCCAATAACAATAATTCCACATCTCATAACGAGATTTGAAGACGGAGATCAATGATCGAAGAACAACGCGTCCAAACATCGAATTCGAGTTCGGGATTCAATCTTCGCCCAAGATCAACGTTCAAACTCCGGAATAGCTGGAGCTTTTTACTGCTTTTAGTAGTTACAATAAGTTTTCTAAACTCTTAGTTAATTTAGTAGTTAATTTATTAGTTAATTGCTTAGTTGATTTCTTAGTTAATGCTAGAACTAGTTTAATTAGCTTATTCGTTTTATGCTTGATATTGGATATTGGATTACTTTAGTTTACTTATGCGATTGATTCATGCTTAGTTATCGTTCTTAGATTCTTATAATTCATTGCTTAGTGGTAATTTCTTATGTTTATGATCTTAGATTCGTTAATTAGGTTTAATTTATGGTTGCGTATTATTGATAGTATAATTATTGCTTGTAGTTGATAATTTAGTTAGAATAATTAGTTTAATTAGTCTTAGTTTAATTATTACTTTAGTTTATAATGATCAACTCAATATCTTTCAAAACCCCAATTGTACATGTATTTTACTTTAATTCGTAAATTGAGAAAAACATCTGAAAGACCGGACAATTGTTTCCTCGAGAGATATGACTCGAGTCAAACTTATCACCCTACAGTTACCTCGTACTCTTGCGAGCAAACTAACGTGCTTTTAAATTAATTTATTAAAAACGGGGTGCACAAAAGTTTGGATCAAGATACACCAGCTTTGCCTAAATATGAGATTGCATCAGCGGGATAAATACTCTCACACGGCCTTGTACAATTTGTTGGACAATCGTCTGGATCGAATTCTGACCAAAAAGTGAAATATCATTTTAAGTGTATTTTTTAAATATATTTAGAAAGTTTTATTATCTTTTATGATCACAGACAACATCTTATTACCGAGTAACTAGTTTATATATAAAACATGACTATCTAAGCATACAATAATAAAACAAATGAGAGCAGATGCCTCGGCGGCACCGTCAATGCAGTCAACTATGATTAAAAACACCATACAAATTGAGTTTGATGCGCATCTTCTAAAAATTGAATTCACATAACAAATTACATAAAGGGTGTGGATATTGTCAAAAACATATGTATTTCTCTTCTTGTTTTATTTTAATTCGACGCCGAGTTTATTTCCTCATGATTTTGCTTAGACGCTGAGCTACTTTCCCCATGATTGTTTGAGCTGCTAACAATAATTACACAAGAAATAACCGAAAATAAGGTTGACGTAGAATGCCCCAAACACTCTATTAAAAACTAACGTCAAAGAAGACTGACAATGTACCTCATGGACAAATAATTCAATATATATATATATATTCATCTTCAAGAAAAATTCAAAATATGGATGGAAAATGGACTCTGTCTATGGATGAAAGCCTACAAAAATTTAACCAAAGGGACAAACACAACCAAATATAACCAGATATTCATTCAGTCAAATCGTGCTCTCAACCCTATTAAGCACCGATATTGGACGCCTCCTTTATATTTGACGTGGAACCACTTCATTGCCTCCTCCTTTGAGACCCTGTGCTGAATTCCAACACGAGACTTGCACGTACGACGGAAGCCCACACGGTATCTAGGGCGCTCCAAGACGACGTAAAAGTCCATCCCATAAATACCGGTCGACGGGTCATACTTAATTCCAAGATCAATGTGTTCCTGGATACCAAAACCAAAACATCCAGTCTCACTGAAATTCCTTCTCAACAGCTCATACTCCTTGGCCATCAACCCACTCTCAAGGAGTTGCATTGCCTTGTCACCTCTGACCGTAACATAGCAAGTAATCTTTTCATTACGCCGGATACCAAAGGACCGCACAGTGTATCTTGCTTTGGAGAAAACATGAGTTTGGCCACTGAGTTGCTCGAGCACCTTGGAAGCTCTGGTGAGACGATCTCCGCTTTCTTCGATGGAGATGTTGAAAACGAGCTTCTGAACCTTAACCTCCCTCATCGGGTTCGTTTTCTCCTCTAACGCCATGACGATATTGTGGTTGACGGTGTAGGCGCGGCGACAGCAGATTTGTGGGGAAAATAATTTGTGCAAGCCCTTATAATTTATATGGAGTCATATTTGCAGTAATATATTTCATAAAATATATTAACAATCACACTCAAGCATCATACAAACAAAACACAAACAAAATAGTCGACATAAGAAAAGGGTAAAAAATTCTATTCAGAAATGGGTACTGAACCAACGCACAACGCACATTGAACATAAGATTTTAAGAGTTTCCAAGATTTTAGAATTTATGGCTAATATACTTCATATAATGTATTCAAAATCATACGCCATACAAACAACATAGGAGACACGAGGGAAAAAGAAAAACTAATTCAAAAATTGGTACTGAGAACGGAAGATTTCAAAAACAAACAAGAATTTAGAATTTGGGCAGCACAACCAAAAGAATTTTTCGTACAATTATATGATGGGTATGACTTATTACCTGTTAATAGTGCAGTCGACAATTGCACCACAATCGTTGTCCGTCTGGTCGCCGACAAAGTACTCTTACACCTGCAAAACGACGATAAAGAGATTCACCCAGGGCGGAGAAATGGAGAAATTTAACAGACATCACATATTATTTATTGCACAATCGCGAGATCGTAGCCTATTATGACCAAATATGAGCCAAGAATTTGCAGTTGATTAATAAGGATGAAAACCTCCTGCACAGATTTGCGATGGGCTCTAGGGTTTGGAACGATGGCAACAGAATTTATTATGCTACTCCCGTAATTTTATTAACTATTAGGAGTGAGAATGACAAAACAAAGCACTTCTTGAGGTTAATGTGGTAAAAGCAAGTGGCCACTCAATTTGGGATAAATAGATTCGACCTATGGAGGTGGGACAACTTAGTCATCCCGTGGCGGGATGATGACCGGGCATGTATTCAAATCCCGAACTCAAGTCCACCAAAGTAAAAATGGAATGTTACGGGATATCCCCCTATATCCTGTCCAATCACCCAAAATGAACGCGGCCCTGTGGGCATTCCTTCGTTATTGCTCTTCTTAAGCTCGTATAAGTGGCTTTTGTGTAAATATATTGTCCCACGTATTTTAGTTCCTCGAGTTTTTTTATTTTTCAGCATGCACGTCAATATCGCAAAATTATTAAATGAATTTGGAAAAAATAATGAGTTTATCTCCAAGAGACTCTCTATCTCTACTCCAAAGCTACACTACAACAAAATAAGCCTGTAGGGACGCTTGAAAGCGTCCTAAAATAAAAATAAATATTATAATATGAATACATATAATAAATAGGTTTATTAATTAAAAAATAAATATTAGAATACTTATATATTAATTATTTAAGTTTAGTAGGTAATGATTACATAAAATGTAAACATAAATAAATAAAGCAAAAAATATTTTGGTTAAATCAAAAAAATAATAATACATATATGACAAAGTGCAAAAATACACATAGTATAGGAGGTTAAGTGTAATTTTCACCAAAAATTTTCGAAGTAAAATTGTTTCTATAGGGTAAAATGTAAAAATCGCATAGTTCATATGATAAAATATTAAAAAAAAAAATCCTATGATAAATAGTAAAAATCCAAATAGTTCATGTGGTTTAGTATTTTCTTTTCCCATAAATATAATAACCCTTTCTCTTCGGTTTATAGAAAGCACTTTCCTCAATTGGATTCTAATAAGTACCAACATAGGGTGTGAAACCGTGAAAGTGCTATATTCTGAAAAAGTGAAAATAATGTCCTTAACTAAATAAATGGTGACACCCCACAGCAATACGAGGTTAAAAACAGAGGAGGCCACACTTGTTTCAGTGACACGCCTTTGGAGCTTATATTAATTAACTTCACTATGGGCTAATATTCCGTACATTTTTTGGCCGCTAGTGTTTGATTGGGCCACGTGGGACCCGCAGGGTAAAAAATCGTGCAATAGCGTAGAGATGTTTAATGGCCAAAAGTTTATCGGTCAGATAATTTAAAACGAATAAAATTAGGATTAGGTTCTAAAATGTATAATTCGTTTAAATTATAATTTATTTTAGCCTGAAACTTGCTATGGTCCGAAATTGTTAAATTCAGCTTATTGAACATCTATACTTGTTTTTATATAAGAATTATCATTGTATTTGAATATTAAAGTATTTTTTTTCTCTCTTTTCCTTAATTTTTAACTCGTGAAAGACCAATCACTATTTTATAAATATTTTTTTTCTTGAAATAGATATGTGTGGTATACTATATCTCGCTCCAAAAGTAAGTCTATGTTTCTTATATATCATATGAAATACACACATTAAATCTTATATGTGTTTAAATTCAAATTTTTGATGTAAATATTGACCGCTCCCTACTTTACTAGGCATTGGTTCGAGTTATGAAAATCTGTTCGTTTATATATTTTATCCAAATACAAATATACAGTGTACATGTAGGACGAAAGGAGTAAAGTCGAATCCCACAAGAACCATATAATAATTTTATATTTGTTTAGATTAAGAATAGTCTAAGCAGTAAAATACCAAGAAAACAAACATATCAGCAATGAAACCAACAAAAACGAAGAGTAGGAAAAAGTAGTTGACTTTTATTCCTTAATTTCAGGTTAGATCGGCCTTGGCCGAATTCTTTAACAGGGTCGATCTCTTGCTACAAGCCTTTCCCTCTCTAAACTCTCTATGTATTTCTCTCTCTCGCTAATTGGGGATCACTTCTCTCTCTCTTGGAGAGGCTATTTATAATTTGCCTTAACCCTAATTGGACACGTGTCACCACCTCAGTGGGCACCGACTTACTTGGCCAATAAGACAGCCAAAAAACCTAAACCTAATTGGACACCTGGCACCTCCTCATTGGTTGTGCATCCCTTTCTGAGTCAGGATATAAAGCCTTGATCATATCTCTTATTGTCGCCTCAAAGCTGTCTTTGACTCGCCTTGATGTCGAGTCGACCTTTTCTCATGGATGATCAATCTCGGTCGAAACTTCTCTGCCCCCTGAGCCTAGCCTCAAACAGAGGCAGGGGATGGGTAGATCCGAACTTCCTAATGAGTATCAAGTAGACCCCGATGATTCACGTGCAATTTCTTCAATCGGACAAATAGTCCTCTTGGTTGGCTGCTCGGCCTCAGGCTCGGCACCACGTATGCCAGTCTGGTCAGTGTAGCATGTCGGACACCGCTCGGAGAAATGCCTACCAGGTCGGCCGAACCTCGCGTGTCGGGCTTAGCGGTGCGCATGCCAGCTCGACCGAGCTCGATGCGATGGTCTCAGCGATGAGCACGCTTGCTCGGCGCTGGGTAGGATAGGTCGGTCGAGCTTGGGCTGATGGCTCATCACTGCTCGGCGATGGGCACGCCAGCTCAGTGCTGGGCAGGCCAGGTCGGTCGAGCTTGGGCTGATGGGATCGACGCTACTCGGCGATGAGCGTGCCAGCTCGCGCTGGGTAGGCCAGGTAGGCCGGGCTTAGGCACGTGGGGTGGGCTCGGCGATGGGCGCGCTAGCTCGGCGATGGGCGCGCTAGCTCGGCGCTGGGTAGGCCAGGTCGGTAGAGCTTGGGCCGATGGGCTCGGCGCTGCTCGTCATGAGCACGCTCTTCAAAGTTCCCCCAAAGAGAGATCTCTTGATTTTTCTGTCTTTCCGGGGAAAAAGCAAGCYTCTGATCAAATCAATCAAGAGTCTCAGATCAAATCGGTATATCAATATCGACTCGATCCGAGATCTCTTATTGAATTGCTCATTCAATGAGCATTTTCAATATTATGTCTTGAAGAGGACTCGAACCTCCACGCTCTTTAGCACGAGACTCTGAGTCTCGCGTGTCTACCATTTCACCACCAAGGCATCTTGAAAGTGTATCCTATTCCATGAATAAGATATCTATCTAGTGTGATGTATGGAATATTTGACAAAGGTGGAGTATTTTTATTGATCGGTCATATAGTCCTGGGTTGGACAGATGTTGAAATGATTTTTCTTTATCCATGGGCAATGAGTTTCGATGTATTGGGTGTATCTATATTTATAGAAGATTTAATTTTCGTGCTTATCTTAATTGTTGGTTTGGTCTATGTATGGAGAAAGGGAGCATTGGAGTGGTCTTAGCTCCTGAATATTCAGACAATAAAAAGAAAAGAGAAAAAAAGATTGAAAAAGTTATGAATTCCACTGAGTTTCCTTTACTTGATCGATCCAATATTGACCGGGGARGAGCCCCGACTTCCATAGGTCCTTGGTTTGACCTCCCGTAGTGGTCCTTGCTTTTAAGAAAGCATGCGTGGCCAATTTCTCATACTTGCTTAGTGTGCCCCCCTTTCTTCGAGTGCCCCGCCCGGTTCACTGGGCTGTTGGCCTACCAAGCACTTGCCCGCTGCCCCTGCCGCCCACCAAGTGGGCGGAGCGCTCGTTATCCTTACTTTGCTCTCTGCTGGGGCCCTCCCATTGCTCTAGCCATAAGCTATGGCAGCTCCGGCTCGCAACCACAAGGTCCTGCCCTGCGAGGCCAGAGTGGGCTCGGCCGTCAGCCTGCTCGGCGCTGGGTAGGACAGGTCAGCCGGGCTTGGGCTGATGGGCTCGCCGCTGCTCGACGATGGGTGCGCCAGCTCGGCGCTGGGCAGGCCAGGTCAGTCGAGCTTGGGCCGATGGGCTTGGCGCTGCTCGGCGATGAGCGCGCCAGCTCAGTGCTGGGTAGGCCAGGTCGGTCGGGCTTTCTCACGCGGTGTGGGTTCGGTGCTGCTCGGCCGAGCTCATTACGATGGGCTTGGCACTGCTCGGCGATGATCGCGCCTGCTCGGCTGAGCTTGGGCAAGCAGGGCGGGCTCGGCGTTGCGCATGCCAGCTCGGATGAGCTCGTTGCGATGGGCTAGGCGCTGCTCGGCGATGAGCGTGCCCGCTCGGTGCTGGGTAAGCCAGGTCGGCCGGGCTTGGGCACGCGGGGTGGGCTTGGCATTATTCGACGATGAGCGCGCCTACTCGGTGCTGGGCACGCCAGGTCGGTCAAGCTTGGGCATGCGGTCTAGGCTCGGCACTGGATACGCCAGGTCGGCCAGGCTTGGGCATGCGGGGCATGCTCGACACTGCTCGCCGATGAACGCGCCTGCTCGGCGCTGGGCACTTCAGGTCGGCCGCTGGGTAGACCGGGTCGGCCGGGCTTGGGCACGTTGGGCGGGCTCGACACTGATCGACGATGAGCGCGCCTGCTCGGCGCTGGATATGCCAGGTCGGCCGGGCTTGAGCACGCGGGCTTGGCGCTGTTTGGCACCATGCGCTCCTGCTCGGCGCTGCCTGGCGATAAGCGCGCTTGCTCAGCGCTGCTCGACGTTGTGCATGCCAGGTCAGCTAGACTGGGTAGTTCGACGACCTAAGATGGTCCGGGTCGGCTTGACAAGTATCGAATGGTCTCCGACCTAAATCGGGTAATTTTTTGTATACCCTTGACCCGAATTCAGTCATGTGCAATCTTCATTCTCTATGTGGTCATTCGAGCCAGGTCGACTATCAACAATATTTATAAGTAATATAATATATAGATATGTAATTTTATCTAAATGATAAAAAATGAGTTGGGTTGTGTCGTTACAAATGATGAACATAAACTAATTTATATTATTAATTAAGAAATTATCCAAAAGCAAAGCACAATTTGTATAATTGAGAAAAAATTAAGCATGAGAAATATTTTGGGGTCTATGGTCGTAATAAAATCCTATTGTTCATCTTTTTAACTCTATTAAGTATATTCTTATTCAATTCACTTTTAAAACAATCATAATTGTAGTTTAACCCTTCTCTCAAAGTGATTAAACTGTAGATTCTAAGTATGAAACAACCTATTCGTTTGAAATCATACTAAGAACTCCAAAAGGTTTTAATGTTTTTACGACTTCATTACTAATCTCAGATATCTTGGTCTTGTTGATTAGAGTATTTTATGTTCGAAAGTGTATTGATAAATCTCATCTCTCGAATTATGATTTATAAAACTATTCATCATGGAACGTTGTCAAACAATCACAACTTTTAGAAACACAATTGGTTGACAATCACTTATAAGCCAAGAAAATTAAAATATGAAAATAAGTAAAAGGATCATACATGAATCAAAAGAATTATCAAAATATTATTCAATTATTATTCATTCCAAACCCCAGAATAAGGAAATTAGCTAAACATGTATGTAAACTTAGTCAAGCATTTCATCAAACACACTTAGTCTAGCTAATGAAAAGTAAAGAGAAAAATAAACCTTTGAAGGGTGTAAATCTTTCAATCTTCGTGTTTCGTGTTGTTTTTCCTCCAAGTCCCTTATCAAATTCACTCAATCTTACATTCCTATACTAAACTATGGGGGATGATGTTCTATGATAAAAAATGATACAAAAGTTGATATTTCTGCCCAGCTTGTGGCCTACATTTTATAATTCGAAATCAAATTACACCGTTAACTCTGATTATGAGCCATTCTGTAACGTCTTTGACCCGTTAGCGACCCAACTATCGACCGCTTATTGGGTTGATAGGGGTCTTCTGGGCTTCGTTGATCAAATAGGCTCATGGGCTTGTTCTACACTTGGTTCAATGGTCTCTTTATTTCCTTAACTCTGGCCCAAATCTCTATTATTATTACTACTATACTTTAACCTAAATAAGCTTCAAGTTCCTATAAAAGCATCAAAAACATATCAAACACATAATAACATTCAGATAATATAAAATGAAGTTAAAAGACATAAAAGCACAATCAATGGTTGAAACCTAACTAAATAAGTCTCAAAATGTGCTTTAAATTCGTGTTTATCAACTCCCCCAAAAATACAAGTATGGACATGAAAAAAATGGTGATGATGTATTTTGCTTCAAAGGTTCTTTTTCAAAATATAAACACAACATCAACAACTTGATCAAAATACCTTTTATACTTTTAACTCTTGTTGTAAAAATCAATGATCCTTAAGTATTTCGCTCATCACACAAGTGTTTGATTAGGACATGTATACGCTCGATATCAAGTTAATGAAAGCACTCTAACATAAGCTTGAAATATATTTATCTTTTCACTGTTCGGTGTGTACAAAATGACAAGAATCAAATAAGGCTTTTTTTTAAAGTTGTAATGTAGGCTATTTGTTAGATATGTAGTATCTAGATAAAAGTGGCTATAATACAAACTAACACATAAAAATACCACAACTACCCTCAATTAAACTTTTTATACTTCACCTTAACCCAAGAACCCAAGTTTTTTTCATAACTTAGCCTTTATAAAATAAGCTTCTACCACACCCAAAAACTATAACTTATTCTATTTACTTAAAATTCTTGAAATTACTTCTTTATTCACTAACTAAAAGATAAAAATAGCCTTTAAGCATATTTTTTTAATCCCTGCACCCAATTATCATCCTACCTCAAAAATAAAACCACATAAAAAGTAAAAAAAAAACACTTTTATAAGGCTTTCCAATAGCATGTAGTAAGCTCACGACTGTCAAAAAATGGAAAATAAAAACTCTAGAGGGCTGACTAGGGAAATGTTTTATGTATAGTAGTTTATACAAAATAAAAGGATAGAATCGAATTTTCAAAAATTGTCTAAATCATTTTCAAGTCAATTCTTACACTTGCAACCTCGAGACAAAATCAAAGCAAGTTGTAAAAAGATACACACACAACCAATAATTTACACAAGAAAGAAAATGACAGCTTTTATGATTTATAAACCAAAAGGTCCAAATCCCAAAAGCATTCATTTTTTCTAACTTGGAATATAGCATGTTCTGGTAAATGTGAACGCATGAGTTAATTCGGATATTGGATGGTGATTGTATAAATGCCTTTACTCAACATCCAGAAGTTGCATGCTTACATTATTTATTTTGGACTCGTTATTAATTACTTTCTCCACCTCATTCTATCTGTCGCAATTGATCATATCACGAAAATTAAGAAAAATGATTGGTATTATAATTATATGCATCAAATAAATATAATTTTTTTTTGTTAAAAATAATTAAAAGTGTGAAATAATAAAGGTAGTGGTCAAATTAGTAAAGTAACATTTAATTCTTATTTTTAAAGTAAAAATTAACAATGATTCTCTATTATAAATGTAAACGTGACAGACAGAAAGTGATATGAAAATTTCTAAATTGTAACAAATAGAATGGGATAGAGGGAGTATGAAATTGTCATTATATATAAAAGTATTATAAATTGTGTTAAAAAATATCGCAACTTGATTTAAAAGTATCACAATTTGTAAAACTATCACTTCACTTTAATGTATTATAGTTATGAATAAAAAGTATCACAAAATTAGCTAAAAGTCTCACAAATTCATTTAAAATTATTACAATTTGATATGATATCCTCATATAAATATATTACAAATTAATGTAAGAGTATCACAAATCTATTCAAAAGTATTATAATTTGATTAAAAAATATTGCAATTTTACATATTAATACTGCATATTATACTTCTATATAGAGTATCCCAAATTACATGAAAGTATCACAAACTTAGGTAATAATGTTACATATTTTAATTTATGTAAATATATGATAAAATGCAATAAAAAAGTAGCACAACTTGAGTTAAAGTTATCATAATTTTTAAGTACAAATATTTTATTACAGAATGCAGTTGAAGTATCAGAAAATATGTGATACAATAACTATGCATTGTGATAAGTAATCAATCTTTTGTAATAGTTTTAATTACCTAAGTGTAAATGCATAGATTTTAGAAAAAAAACTAAATTATAGAAATATGTGATACTTAAACTTCTATTTGTAATTTTTTTAACAACCCTTTTCTGATACATTATTTATTGTTTTAAAAAAATATAAAAATAAAAATATAATATATTTTACTTTTATTTTGAGTTCGTGATACTTTAATGTGAAATTGTAATATTTTACACTGAAGAAACTACGATGCGTTTTTTTGTACTTATAACTGTGTGTGCTATACTTTGAGCAGATTCTGACAAATTTTTATGATGACATTTTTTTTTAAAAAAAAATTATCAATAGTTCTGTAGAGTAGAACGAAATGAGTTGAGAGGTGATGATCGATCAAATCTTCGCTCAGTGACTTGATAAAAATTTAAGGTGACTTTGACTTTAGATCATTTACGGCGATTAGAGTATTAAATCATAAATCTAATTCCGCATTAAGAATGAAGGAGAATAGACAATTCAAACGACATCAACTTTGTAATAAATTATTGCCGGTAAACATCGACGGCACCGATCGTCGGCGATGGTGACTGGATTCCGATGGTGGGGGAGCACAATGTGTGTGTGTGTGTGTGTGTGTTTGTGTGGGAGAGAGAAATATGAATAAATCATGTTTTAAAAAAAAATAGATGAATGGATTATGACGGGTTAGATGGGTTGGAAGCGGGTCGAATGATTCAGTTTATATAATGGTCTTGTTAGAGAATATATTAATTTAAAAATTAATTTTAATTTTTATAAACTATTTCGATTCGGTCCATTTGACCAACGGTTTCATCATTCATTTATTTCTCAATTTTAATGGTGATTATGGTCATTATGGTGGCTAATGATTTAACATTGTAACTCTCATATTTTAATTATAAAAAGGTTGGTCTGCAATCTCTTTAGAAGATTATTGGACTTATCTTGTGCTTTTGTTTTCTAAAACAAATTATATGATTCATTTTTTTCTTCTCCAGCATACTTGTAAACCTCCTTGCCTCCATTAGAAAATTATAAACAATTTTCTAGTTATAATTTGCAATCAACCTCCATAAGCAAATTACTTTACTGATAGAAGTGATTTATTTTAATTTTTCAAATATTTTATTGAGCAATGAGTATTCAAGAGGTTGGGGGTTCTCATCGCTGCATACGATAGAATTCCAACGGATTATCGAATCATGGGAGAGGGCGTACTATTGATATTATTTCAATTGCAGCGGGGGTATTTCCCTCTCTAAAGAGAGCGCTATGGCGTGCTTCGACCCAAGCTATTCTAAATTAACTTTATCTTGAAATATTTATTTTGATATCTCTAAATTAGTAGAAATAATTTCCATTGTATGGTTAAATTATATTAATAAATCTTATATACAAATTCCAATAATTTTAGAGAGAAAAAGCTTGCTTATTATTTCTATTAATTTAGGATTATTTGGAAAGTGTTAAAAATAAGCTTTCTTAAATCCTTGTGATATTTTCACGAGTTTATGTTTATTGAAATCACTATTGTGTTGAACTTCAAAATCCATAGCATAAATGAAGAGCTGTTGGTTCTTTTATAGTATTGAGAAATGGGCTTATCGATCTACATGTGTTAGCATAATTCTATACAAACTGATCGATGATTTTGTACTATGATTTTTGTGCTTGTTTGAATTGTTTATATTTTTCATGATTGATGAAACTGTTCAGAAAAGGCATTGTGAGATTTTATTTTCTGTGTGTGATTAAATATTTATTGTGATGCCATATTGCGATTATATAATGTATGTGACGTGTAAATTATTATTAATCTTCTGAGCATATTGTGTAAATTATTTTTAATCTTATGAGCATATATTCTACGTTGTTACTTCTTAAGATGTTAGTGGTTGGATTACTTTTGGATATTATTTTAAATATATCGAAAAAGAAATTATATTAATTGAATTATTTCATAGCAATCTATGTGATAACAATCATGTTTTGACTCGTGATGGTAGATAATATTTCATTAGTTTTATTGTTGATTTTTCATTGTTGTTATATTTATTTAGTTAATGCATCGTTACTTTGAAAATTGTTAAGGTGAAACCTTTTATTTTGCTTGTTTCACTCTTGATAGATTCTGAAAAACTCCATATTAATTATAAAAGGAAAAAAAACTATCTTTTAAATATTTTAAAGTGTGGGGTGCCTAAAGTTAGTATTTATATTTAAAGTAAATGAAAATAGGCACCAATCACTGATTGTATTTTTGTTGACTATTTTTTGAGTAATACTACTTATAAGTTTTTGGTGTTATAATTTTTAATGATTTTTATATCAAAAATGTGATACCTTGGTTTTTTTGATGTTATTTTGGAAATAAAAATATTAGAAATGATTACTGTATTTATTTATCGAAATCTCATTATGTTAAAAAAGTTTTGGAAAAAAAATCAATTATTTTGACGAGGGTCCAATATGTACTCCTTATGATCCAATTTTTAAATTTAAAAAAAGTGCTAGTATTTCTCAAAATAAGTATTTTTAAATTATTGAATCATTCTTGCATTTGATGAATCATACTAGATCGAATGTTGTATATGTTGTTGATAGATTAGCAAGATACACTCATAGTCTTAATCAATGATTTAAGAATCGGACCGGACGGTTCATCCAGTTAGATCGGGAATCGACCATTGATCCGATCCGATCACACCCATAAAAACGTTTTAGCGGTTAAACCAATCAAAAATCGGTGAAAACCGGTTAAACCGCTGAAAATTGGTAAAAAGAAATGGTTGAACCGGTTAAACTATTTTTTATGTGAAAAATAATGTGTATAATTCAACTAAACTGGCATAATTATATTAATGATGCATGGAACTCAATCAAGTGATATGAAAAAAATTAAATTATATTCGTTCAATTTCATTTTTCTATTTTTCTCTCTTAATAATCTAGACTGATAATTAAGATAGTGGTCTATGACTAATATCTCACATAACAAGATATTACATTAATATGTTTAATAAAGTATAAATAATTTAAAAATATTTATATAATAAATAATTATTTTTCTCAGATATGAATTAAATAAATATTTAAATTAATACATTACATAATATTTCATACTATATAATTAAGAATATTATGTTTTTATTAATACTGGTTGGACCGGTCCGACCGGTTGAACCGTGAACCGATAGGGAGACCGGCTCGTTCACTTGTCCGGTTTTTAAAACATTGGTTCTAATACTTCTCATTGGAGTGATTTAGAAAGATTATTTCAATATTTAAAAGGGACTATGAATTTACTATTTATTGTATTTCTTGATGTTTTAAATGATATACTAATGCGAAATAGGTTACTAATTCGAAAGAAAAGTTAACTGGTGCATATGTCTGGCATTAGCAGGTGGAGCAAATTTATGGAAGCCTCTAAGTAGACTATAATTTCGATGTTGACCATGAGAGCGAAATTAAGTGCTTTAAATGCCGCTTGCATAGAGGTTGAATGGCTTAGAGCTTTTTGAATGATATTTGTATTTTACTTAAACTCTTCATTCTATTTCTTTACTGTGAGACATAAGTCAATAAGTGATTTAATTTATGTGGTGTTACTTTGGATTTTGTCGGTCTAAAAAATAATATTTTGGATCCTCTCAAGAAAAGTAAAGAAGAAGACTAAAGCGTCAGCAAGTATTAACAATATTGAGGGGAATGAGATTGATGCCTATTAATTAAGTTAACACAATAAAAACTCGTTTTTGGAGGTATGGAGATCCCATGATGAAGTCCAACGGTAACAACGAAGTTGTAAAAAAGGTAACTTGGAATAGCACAATAATAAATAAATTATTTAGCAGAGAATTTCGGGTCTCATTCCTATGGTGTAAAGTATATCTTAGCTTTGATAGTGCATGAAGATTCGATTCAAACATTGACATATTGCAGGACGTCCACTCACCAAAGTTTCTAAGCACCATCAGATGTTCTGAATTGTCGAACTATGAGATAAAACTGAAAGTTCTCATGTTGTTGAGAAATATCTCGATCATTTTCCTTGTGTTGCGTAATGGAACTAGACTGGTTATTACAAAACTTGGCGATTATGTTATACATGCTAAGATTATTCAAGGAAAGCAATGCACGTGAATTGGTGTTGATCCTTAGAATGACTGTCACACCATCTAATCCGAGGTTGCCTTTCAAATTCCAACTATGACAATTTTTTGTGATCGTATCATACGCCATCACGATCAATAAATGTCAAGGACAATCTTTCTCTCACGTTGAACTTTTCCAAAAGATGCCGATTTTCAGTCATGGCCAATTATACGTTGCTATATCAAAAGTGACCAATCGTAAGAGCATAAATATATTAATCGTCGATGATGAGAATAAACGTAGTAACAAACTATAAATGTTGTATATAAGGAAATTTTCATAATTTATAAAGTACATTTTTTTTAAATAACAATCATTTTATAAATCACATTATACTATATTCAATACTATTCGATATTTGAATAATAATTAGATGATACACACACACACACACATTAGTATACATATATACAATATTTATTTAAATATTTTCATACAATCAAACCGAATTATTTTACTTGAGATAAGAATAAAATTAAAAATAATCTTACTAACGCATGAGTACAATAATAATAATAATAATAATAATAATAATAATAATGTAAATGTCAAGAGTATAAAATGTTATTACTATACTAATGAATTTGGACTCTTCATTGACCACGGATTTTCACTTATATGTCACAAAAAGTGAAATTATTAGATTATCTCAAATGTGATGTCAATTGGAGTAAAAAAATTTGCCAGATAAACTTAATATTTTTATGTGGCAAGAAAAAGTGTAGATAATATCTAGCATACCGTCTAAATTTTTTATCACCTATTAATATTAATTAATTAATTTCTCTTTTATTTCCACTAATAGTAGTTAGTATTTTACACAATTAATATTTAATATTGGAGAAAATTTTTAAATAATAATTTTATATTTGTCGTATCAATAGAAATTCATATTATCATATTAAAAATGATCTCACCAGTGTAATCTTGACATGTACCCATAAAGCAAGATAAATGGTAAGTTGTAAAACAAAGTAAGCAAAGGCATTTTGTGCAAAGGGTCATTACTGAATTTCCTTGTGCCCATCGTGGACATCTACATTCTTAAAAGGTGTTCCACTTTTGTAACACGATTGAAAGTTTAATCCCTCTTTTAATTATCAAGATTCCATTCCAATCCTTGTTTAATGATATGTGTTGTGCTTAAACTAATGAGGACGATTAACGTGATGCCAATGCTGATCTCATCTAACACATGCCGTGTCATGTTTCGATTTGTTCACGCACCGACTCTAATATTTTTTTATTAGTTTCTTTCATAATTCTGAATTTAATATTTATAATCGTGATTAACGTCTGTCGTACGTTGTTTGTCACATATGACAAATGATGCATGGTTAATAAAATTAAGATATCAGTCCATCAATAGAAACCGCACACAGAAAAGTTATAACTTAAATTATTTAAATCTATTTATACAAATTCTCTGATAAAAAATTGAGTTTGATCAAATAAAACGAGCTTCTTCTACTAGATAATTTTAATAACCTTCGATAAGAAAAACCTGAGAAATGTCATTATAAAATTAATATTAAAAATAGTGTTCGAAACAAATTTCAACATTTTGCGTCATTGCAAGGGCCTGCTATCCTATGTGTCAACCAAGAGCCTTTACCACTTTCATTACCAATTAAAGCAATTTATTCAAAGCTGCAGTATATGTTATGTTAGTTAGACCAAATTCCTTTGCAATGAATAAATTGTTGGTACCATTCTTCTTTTCACTAGAACTGACATCCCAATTACAAAATACACCTTTGATCCCATTCCTTTGGCTATTCAATCCCCAATATATGTACATAATTTCGATCTCACTCCTTGTACAATATTCTTTTGCTTTTTTATTTTTAAGTTTAATTCCTTTTTTTTATCCGTTGTGTCAACAATTATACATATTTAAAATCCAAAAAAAAAAAGGTTTCACATTGAAAGTATGAATTTTTGTTAAGAAAAACAAAAATTACTGATTAGACTTGTGTCAAGAATTACACTTTTTGAAAATACGAAAAATAAAATAAAAAAAGGGATTTTATCTCTCCACTATTATTTGTGGCAATATAGCCAAGGTCTTTATTTCATTTTCAAGGTACTTTATTTTTATGAAATCTTGCTTTATTACCCACCACAAAAGGTGTAACGCAATGCTTAGCTGAATATTGTATTTTTAGTCTTTGATAATATAATTATTATTATCTTACACTTGATGTTCTACACGTGCATCTCATGAAATATAATTAAAAAAAAAAAATCAGATGTTGGGGTTAAGGATGTAATTATAGACCCATGAAATAAGAATCAAGAATAACCGCTGAATTATTATTAACTTGTGTTTCCCACTCATCAGAATGAATGAAAGAGATGAAATATGAGTGTGTCAACTCACTATTGTACTATATATGTATTTATATTGTCCCACCTTCTCTTTCCATATTCATTTTTTCTTGTACCAATTTTCAGAAGGAGAAAAGGAAAGAGAAAATAATGTTTGCAGCAGAAATTGAGCCTGACAAGAGAGGGCTAAGTACTTTAATTCCCAATTCAAGGCTATAACAGTTGGGACATGTGAGTTTACATTAGACATCTCATATTTGCACATCTCTGTGATGCTACACATTATACTATATATCCATTCTTTGATGCTACACATATATATTCCATGTTTTTAGTTTCCCCCTTTTTTCTATTGTTCAGTGTTTTGTCATTTTTCTTTTATTTAAAATTATGAATAATATCTTTTTTTTTCTCTTCTTTTTTTAAAGGCTAATCTAACTAGCCTCAATCATGGATTATATTGATTTATAACTTCTTGATTAATTAAGTCAAATTCTTGCATGGATTGCCCATCACCACTTTCTTATCTCAACATCTTAATTATTTTATTTATTTATTTCTTTAATTTTTATTTTTTTTCAGGTTTAATCAAACAAGATGGTTCCGATATATGTTTGAATTGCTTTAGAAATTAACAATTCTTGAAAACTTGATTACTAAATAAAATCAAGATATTTGCATATTTCTTTTAGCAAGATGTACTACCAAGGAAGCTCAGATGGCCTTCAAACACTCTATCTCATGAACCCTAATTACTTAGCATACAACACCACCCCGCACGCGCCCCACGCGCCACTCCCTCAGCAGCAGTTTATGGGCATCCCACTATCTCACGATCCCAGCCGTCCATCCCCGTCTCAAGAAGACCATCACCACATCCACTACAACCTATGGGGATTAGCCGATCATCAATCAGCTTTTGGGGATTTAAATAACCAGCCAAACACGCCCCAACAACAACCTACTCCAAGAGCCTTGTCTCTCAGCCTCACACCCACCCAGATTAATAATAATAATAATAATAATAATCATGGAAGGATAATATCGTCGAACTTTATAACTACGACGGATGACGATGATGGTGATGGTGATATGAAAAGTTTAATTATGGGTTCGAAATATCTTAAGGCCGCTCAGGAGCTTTTGGATGAGGTGGTCAGTGTGGGGAAAGGGCCGACGACGACGGAGGGGTCCAAGGATAAGGCAAAGAAAGAGTCGGTTCGTGAATCCGATGAAAGAGTTGATAAAAATGGTGGCCCTCATGAGCTTACAACTGCTCAAAGACAAGAGATTCAGATGAAGAAAACTAAACTCAATAGCATGCTAGATGAGGTAATTATTATTATTATTATTATTATTAATCTTATTCTTCTTGAATTCTATTTTATTTGTTATTTCTTCTAATTTGCAGACACTTCTTCTATTCTACTTTCTATTTCATGACTTGGTTAAATGACACTCATTAATTACACAATTACACAAGTGTCGTACAAAAATCTAAGTACCCTTAATCTTATCATAAATGTGGTCTGGTGTATAATATTTGTGCACAATTTATATTCAGTTTTCGTATCTCACAAAAATAAAAGATATTTCAGTATTTCATTTTTGTACGTACCACAAAAATAATTCAGTTATCATAATTAATATAATTTTTCATTTCCACACATACTTAATTACTATTTTCGAAATACTAATTTTTTTCATGATAAATGAATTAATAATCATTAATAAACTTAAAAATATTATAATTAAAACACACTAATTAAATGAATAACTCAACTATATAAAAAAAAAATTTTTTTTTTTTTTTTGGAAACTTAGAATCCCGTCCGAAAGCTTATAAAGGAAATTAGGACAAAGTTTTGTTTCTCCGCCAAAAACTTTGACTTATTATTAGTATTCATCTTTTCACGTGGGATGAATAATAAAAGTAGGTTAAAATTATTGGCCTAATTTAAGTTCAGCATTTTTGTGCAGCAGCCTATAGAATGTCGGGTTTCTGAGTGTGTGGTTCTCAAATTCCAATGGCGGGGCCATATCAGTTAAGATAAATACAGTAACACACTTGACGATTTCCAAATATGTCGTACAATTTAAATCCCGAAAATACACTTATACCAAACCCGTACGGCTCCCTGTCCACCAGCTTTCTTGTTTGGCCCATTTTCCAAGTTTGTCGTTTTTTAACTGTTGCTGAGTTTCAATTCAAGCTGGGTCCCCCAATAGTAGTCTAACAAAACTGCCATTTAAGTTTGATATAATTACATGAAGATGTAATTTTATTTTGTGATGATGATTTTATTATATGTAATTCTTGTTGTGATATTATATGTTTTTTTAAACACCAAGATTTGCATATATATTAACATTATATTTTACTTCTTTTATAATTTATTGTCATTTTAAATTGCTAAGATTTTGAATTTTGTTTATTACCAAGGTGGAGCAAAGATACAAACAATACCATCACCAAATGCAAATAATGGTAACATCATTCCAGCAAGTAGCTGGAAACGGGTCAGCAAAATCTTACACTCAACTTGCCCTGAAAACAATATTGAAACAATTCAGGTGTCTGAAAAACACAATATCCTCACAAATCAAGGCCTTGTGCAAAAGCCTGGGAGAAGAAGAAAATCCAGGACAAAAAATGGACGGCTCGAGATTAAAGTTGGTGGATCATGATCATTTTCGACAGCAACGGGCATTGCAGCAGCTTGGAATCATGCAAAATAATAACTCAGCCTGGAGACCACAGCGAGGTTTCCCTGAGAGAGCCGTCTCGGTTCTTCGGGCTTGGCTTTTCGAGCATTTTCTTCACCCGTAATTATTTTATTTTATTTTATTTTATTTTTCCATTTGATTAATTGAATAATTTATGTGATATGTGTGAGATTTGATAATTTTTTTTAATCTTGTCTAAATGAAATGCAGTTACCCTAAGGATTCAGATAAGCACACACTGGCTAAGCAAACAGGGCTTACCAGGAGTCAGGTAATTATACACGTGACATTCACATAATTCATACGAACAGAAGATGAATACAACGTAAGCAAATGATCGTTTATGTATTAAATGCAGGTCTCTAACTGGTTTATAAACGCCCGTGTCCGTCTCTGGAAGCCCATGGTCGAAGACATGTACCTGGAAGAAATCAAGAATCAAGAAACCATACGCGACGGGCCTGGAGCTGGACTCCACACGGAATCAAACTCAAAACCATCAAATCCCCAACAAGCAAACGACATCACATGTACACCCACAATAAACAACCTCAACACCCTCCAGTCCGTGCAGAACAACACACCCACACTTAACCTAGTTCCACCCCCCTCGGAAATCTCAGCTTCGACAGTAACCACCAAATCCCTGACACGCAACAATATAGAAAACCCAAACAAAAATAATCCCAAAAAACCACGAAAGGATAATTCGCCACGCAGCATGCTCTCGGTCGACATGGAAAGAGATCAAACATTTATTAGCAAAGGTCTCAATGAAAACATTATGTTTACCAACGCGAATCAAAACATGGAAAGCTACTTATCATCGTCAGGATTTAGCAGCAGATATGGAATATCGGTAGGAGAGTCTGAACGTCAGCAAATTCCGTCAGGTTTCCAGGGAAATAATATTAATAATAACAATAATAATAATTATAATTTCTCTCTCACTCTAGCATTGCCACCATCTGGAAATTATTCACAAGGGGCACCACAGCAAAACTTTCTCCCTCACTTTGGAACGAGAATCGAACCGGTTGAGAGCAACGATCGGGTAAATGGGATTAATAATAATCGGTCGGATGGTTCACATCCGAACATTGGTAATTATGAGATTCTTGATTTTCAGAACAGGAAGCCCTTCTCGTCTCAGCTATTACCCGATCATCGCTTCGTGGCCTGACCGTTTTTATGAAAACTATATATGTTTGGCATTAATTTTCACAGGTACTTTTATGTACAGGATAGCAAATTAGCATGTATAGTTCCATACTTGCATGGGTGGAACTCATTATAATACATTTTCTAATAGTTATAGATTAACTTAATAATGTTGTGGAGTTTATTTTCGTCGAAATGTAAATATTTGTACATATCATGTACTTGGGATTAGGTTATGTGTATACATATGTACACATGCACACGTACTTGAAGTTTTATGTTAAATTGGTGTTTGGAGATTGGATTGATCAGTCCTCTTAGAAGTTGGTAGTATTTGAGTCGTTATGGTTGCAGTTGCTGGTTCTGTAAGCATTCATTATGTAATAGCAGGACTGTTTGTTTGTTTTTTTTGTTTTTTTAAGTGGAATTATCATTTACTTTATAATTGCCAAAAAAATAATAACAATAAGGAAAATTTTCAAAATTAGTCCGAGGGTTATCCAATATTGAAAGAAAAAGTGCGAGCTCATGGCGAGCTGCTATAATGAAAGGCGAGCTATTGCGAGTTGAGAATGTAATGCATATATTTTTGGTTAATATATTTCATGTATTACATTAATGAAATACACGGCTATTTATACCAACATAGATGACTAGGGTTTCCCAGATCCTACGGTCAGTACATATGATAACGGCTAACTATAATCTTGTGGCTAATATTGCTACAGTACCATTGACAGCTGTAGCAAATTGGACTGTACTAAGTTAGGGTTGTCGTCATCCGACGTGCTGTGGGCTCCATGTAGACTTGTGATGCTGAGACCTGTCAGGTCGGTGCTCACTTGACTTGATCACATTAGGTCGCAATATATGCGACCTGAATCTATTAGGTCGCCAGTCATGCGACCTATAGTTATCAGGTCGCCATGTCGTTCCGTCGTAGTTATGTAAGTTGTTCCCATCAGGTCGTTGTGGTCGTCATATCATTCTATAGTCACGCGACCTGTTCCCATCAGGTCGATGTGACTTATACTGTCGTTTAACACGGCCACTCAATTCGAACGAGCTCTTGGATAATATTCTTAATCTGTCTCTGAGTTTGGTGAAAAATTGCTCGCTTAAAGGTTTAGTTAGAATATCACCTATCTGCTCTGAAAAAGGAACATGTTGTACTGCGAGCTGTTTTGAAAGAACCTTGTCTCTAACAAAATGAAGATCAAGTTCGATGTGCTTGGTTTTTGCATGTAGGACAGGATTTGATGACAGAGCAATCGTGCTCAGATTATCTACCCATACGGTAGGCGTGCGAGCTGATCCAATTTTCAATTCTTTGAGCAGATAGTCTATCCAGGTCATTTCTGCCACAGTGTTCGCTAAACTTCTGTATTCTGCCTCAGTGCTCGACCTCGATACAAAACCCTATTTTTTTGAACTCCATGACACAAAGTTATTGCCAAGATAGACACAGGAACCACTAATAGACTTCCTATCATCAAGGTCGGCAGCCCAATCAGAGTCAAAAAAACCAGTCAGATGAGAATTTGGAGCTTTTGTTATTCTCAATCCATGGTCTATAGTGCCTGAAAAATATCTCAGAATTCGCTTCAGTGCTCGCCAGCTCGTGTTTAAGGGATTAGCCATGAATTGACTAATTTTGTTAACACTGAAGGATATTTCAGGTCGCGTAATAGTGACATATTGTAGACCTCCGACTAGAATTCTGTAAAGAGTAAGGTTTATGCTCGCGCTGCTCCCTTTGAATCTGGATAGGTTATTTGAAGTAATCATTGGAGTTGGAACCGAATTACATGATAGCATATTAGCTCTCTTGAGAAGCTCTCTTATGTATTACCCTTGACTTAAATGCATTTTATCAGCGGATGAGGTAAAATGGATTCCCAAAAACTGTTTAACATTGCCCAGTTCCTTCAGTGATAGAACTTTCTTCAAGTTGACAACTACCGAAGCGACCTCATTCTTATGGCTCCCTGTGATCAGTATGTTATCTACATAGATGAGAAGATAAATTCTTGACCCATTCTTCAACCTGTAAAAAAGAGAAGCGTCAGCTTTTGAACCTGTAAATCGAAGACCTTAGAGTATTCCTTGAATCTTGCCGAACTATGCTCTAGAGGCCTGTTTAAGCCCATAAATGTCTTTGGTGAGCCTGCATACAAGTTGTTTGTCTTTTTGTTCAAAATCGGGAGGCTGCTTCATGTAAATCACTTCCTGCAGGTCGCCATGTAGGAACGCATTATTAATATAAAGATGCTTAACATCCCATCCACAAGAAACAGCATTGCTCAAGATTATCCTTATTGTTGTTGGCTTGATAACCGGGCTGAACGTTTCAGAGAAATCAAAACCAGCTCGCTGTGAGAAATCTTGAGCAACCAAACGCTCTTTGTGTCTAGCAATTGATCCATCGGTGTTTCGCTTGGTTTTAAACACCCATCTGCAGCCAATTATGTTTCTCCCCTTTGGTGTTGGAACCAAAGTCCAAGTGTGATTTGTAATTAGTGCATTGTATTCAACCTGCATAGCCTGTTTTCAAACTCCAATCTGAAGATCTTGTTGAGCATTCAATGGTTCATCATCCTCATTGATGACTTCGGCAGATAGTATTTTAGGTTTGTGAATACCAGCTTTGGACCTGGTCAGCATGGGATGGAGATTTTGAGGCGGACATGGTTGAGAAGGATCACAGCGAGTAGGGGAAAGAGGTGGCAATTGAACAACGAGGGGAACCGTAGTGTTAGAGTTTTGAGGTGAGCGACAGTGACTTCGCGAAGGTGATTGGTGGGAAAGAGGAGCATAATCAGGCAATGCGAACTGAGATGTGGGAATATTATTCAGAGGTGTGGATGGTGTATCTGATTGACAGGATGGAATGGGAAGAGAATGGTATTGAGGTGGTGAGTGTATGGGTGGTAGAGGTGACAAACTGTAGTGGGGAGAGTTAGCGACCTGTTTGGACCTGTATGGGAATTCATGCTCGTCGAACACAACATTTCTGGAGCTTATCACCTTCCCAGAGGGTAACAGAATTTTGTAACCTTTATACTGAGTGTTGTAACCAAGTAAAGTACATGGAAGCGACCTGTATTGAAGTTTGTGAGAATTATAGGGTCTGATGTGCGGGTAGCAGAGACAACCAAAAACTTTAAGGAAGTTGTAATCAGGTCGCTGATTGAAGAGACACTCAAGAGGAGTTTTATATAGATTTGTTTGGCAGGGAACTCTGTTAATAATGTAAGCAAAAGTAATGAAGGCATCATCCCAAAACCTGAGAGGCAGGTTTGAGTGAGCAAGAAGATACAATCCCATCTCCACGATGTGCCTATGCTTCCTTTCAGACACACCATTATGTTCTGGTGTATAGGGGCAAGATATCCTATGATTTATACCATTATCTTGAAAAACCTTAGCAAGAGGTTTATATTCAGTTCCCCGATCGGATTGGAAATTTTTGATCTTGCAGTTTAGTTGATTTTCAACAAGGTTTTTAAAATGGACAAAAGCATGTGAAACTTCTGATTTGGATTTGAGAAGATAAATTCATGTACATCTACTGAAATGATCGATAAAGTTCACGTAGTAAAGAAAACCATTTGTGGATTTGACAGGGGCAGGTCCCCAGAGGTCGGAGTGGATAAGTTCAAGAGGTTGGAAACTAACAAAATTAGAATTAGGAAATGGAAGCTTGTGACTCTTTGCCAACATACAAGCGGAACATAAATATAAACTTTTACTAATGCTGTTATAAGGGATATTACAGCTTTTTAGAGCCTTATCTATTACATCATGACTAGAGTGACCTAATCTAGAATGTCATAGATTAGAAACAGGCTTTTTATTCTGAGAACTCGAAACGAGGAAAGTTTGAGCAGGTCGCATGACAAAAGGTGGTGCAGATGAGGAATGATAAGCAGCTCGCTTGGTGGTATGTAGATGGAAATGATATAGTCCATCTTTAACTGTCCCTTTGAGTAAGATGGCCTTGGTGGTTTGATCCTTAATGAGACAATAAGAAGGATGGAATTCAAAAAAAAATATTATTATAAGAGGCAAAATTAGATACGCTAAGCAAATTTTTAGTGATTGAGGGAACATGAAGTAGTTTTTTGAGTAAAAAGATTTTAGAAGTGAGAGGAGTTTTGAGAAGGGAGTTACCAATGTGGGCGATAGACGACCAATACACTACGAAATTGATTAATTTAGTCTATTTTTCTAATTATAATATTAAAACAAAAATAAATATTATAATATGAATACATATAATAAATAATTTTATTAATTAAAAAATAAATATTAGAATACTTATACATTAATTATTTAATTTTAGTAGGTAATGAATACATAAAATGTAAACATAAATAAATAAAACAAGAAATATATTGGTGAAATGTAAAAATATATTATGTTATATGGTAAAGTGCAAAAACACGCATATTATGGGGGGTCAAGTGTAATTTTCACCATAATTTTGAAGGATAAGATTGTCCATATAGGGTAAAGTGTAAAGATGGCTTAGTTTATATGGTAAAGTGTAACAAAAAAAATTATATGGTAAAGAGTAAAACTCTCAATAATTCAGGGGGTTCAACGTGTTTTTCCTTATAATATTTTCAAAAATAAAATCGAACTAAAGTAACTATGCTAGTAGTATTTTGAAGTCGTACCAAAGTAATAAGTTTGGTTTTTATTCTCCTATTTATGAGTTCAAAACGCTACTAATATAGTTAGTTTATTTTTTGAATTATAATACTAAAAGAAAAATAAATATTATAATATAAATACATATAATAAATAAGTTTATTAATTAAGAATAATATTAGAATACTTATTTATTGATTATTTAATTTTAGTAGGTAATGAATATATAAAATGTATACATAAATAAATAAAACAAAACATATTTTGGTTAAATTAGAAAAATATCAGGTTATATGGTAAAGTGCAAAAATACACATAGTATGAGGAGTTAAGAGTAATTTTCACCAAAGTCTTCAGGGGTAGAATTATTCATGTATGGTAAAATATAAATATCGCATAGTTCATATGGCAAAGTGTAATAAAAAATATTTTGTATGGTAAAGTGTAAAAATTCGAATAGATTATGGGGGTTTAGTGTATTTTTTACAATATTATTTTCCCTCCTCTTTCAATACATTTTCAGCGTTATTGGTGACAAGACCACACATAAATTTATATGTTTTGGCTTTGAATAGAAATAAATTGGCTGGATTCTGGGGTAATTTAGTGTTACCCTCGTGATATCTACTAATGATAAGACAACACGCTATTAAACAACATACATAAGGCTTAGCTCATTGCGCCTATAGATATACATACAGATAAATAATTAAGCAAACATAAATAAATATAATATCTAATTATTTTTCTCTTCGTGTAAAATACAAAAGCAGCTGGCTAATTTTGATCAAAATCATCCTAATGTAGAAGAATTTCGAGAGAATTATTATGATCCTAAAAGAACCATATGGACCATGGACATGGAAAAATTATTCTAGATTTTTTTTATCTCTAAAAAGAAATTGTTGAAAGAGGAGGGAAAAAAGAAAATAAAAGTTTGAGTGTTAAGCAGGTAAGAAATTTACTTTTGAAGCATTTTGCGTTTCATTTTACTATCGATGACCTGAGCAATATAATAGAATAAATGAAAATGAGGTATCATTAGTACAATAATTTATTTTCGTTGCCTGGAGTTTATGAGGAACGTGAACATAAACTAGTCTTTATAGATATCACCGTCTGTCATTTTTTTTCTCGATGTAAGAGTGAGTCC
Source organism: Phtheirospermum japonicum (assembly GCA_014905375.1). Taxonomy (NCBI): domain Eukaryota; kingdom Viridiplantae; phylum Streptophyta; class Magnoliopsida; order Lamiales; family Orobanchaceae; genus Phtheirospermum; species Phtheirospermum japonicum. The sequence goes on from BMAC01000475.1 coordinate 220,001, forward strand.
ATCCCTCTACCTATAATGATATGCATGTATTTTTAGTTTTCAGTTATATACATTACTAATTCATTTTTTGTGAAGGAATACAATGATATTGTACAGTCACGCAAGTACTACTTGTTGGACAAGTCACCAATGTGGGAGAAACTAAAATAAGTTTTCGGATGAAGCGTCATCATCGTGTTTTATAATATTTTACAGTACTAATGTATTTGTATTTGTAATATTTAAATTTTAATTTAATCATTGTTCGAATGTGTAACACGATGGGATCAGGATGACCTCGGTCTATTGTGTTAGTTGAACTGTGTAATGCCTACGAGTTCAACGAGCAACCAATGTTGAAGAAATCGGAAGAGCTTTTCACATGAACTGTTATCATTATGTTACTTTGGTTTGATTGTGCACCTATATTCGGTTGTGTAATAAAACATCTTTGTATTTGAAGTTTAAATTAATTATATGTTCAAATGTGTAATGTTTGAATTCTTAATCTTTGTTGTTTATTTAAACAAATTATTTATTAGTATCTTTAAGATTGTCAATGAATCGTATGTAATTTCATATCCTAATAGTTTGTTTGTTTTTTCCAGTTTTGTTTAGGTGATTTAGTCAATAAGTTTCTCAGGTAATTTATTGTCACCCACTTAAATATAACCGCGACATGACTGCACAACTGTATTTATATTCAATTAAATTATAAGTAGATCGTATATAAATCTTCATTGTCGAATCTCTAAACATTGCAAGTTTCTATTCGAATTTGCATTTCTAATGTCTAGATTGGCCACACTCAAAGATATATTTAAGTGAATCATATAAAAATTTTCAATAAATAGTCTTTGAAAAGTTACTATTAAAGTTGGATTTCCAATGTCAAATTGGTCACACTGAAAACTACTTTTCTGTGAATCATAAACTTTTTCATTATATAGTCTTTGAATAGTCAAATTTACTATTCAAAGTTACATTTCAAATGTCCAATATGGTTACATTTATGCGTGTGAGTTTCATAAAACTTGTTTAAATATGTGTTCATAGATCCGTGAAATATTTTATAAATTATCACTTCATCCACTTTCCATGAATATGAGTTTGAGTTTTCAAAATATTCTCTACAATGAAAATAAGACCAAGTGAACTCTTCCAATGTATATTTTGCTTATTGAATGTCTCATGAACCAGTATATCACTAACAACTGGTTCGTTGATGACGATAACAACACCCATGCCATAATGGTTGGGAGATTTGTGGTCTTTTAACAATTATCAGTTAAGCTAACTTACAACGAGGCTAGTCAACGTGTCAAACACCTTAAATATCGTTATAACTTATTCAAACAAATCATTGAAACCCTGGGGTGATTTGAAATCGTGAATTACAAGTTGTGTGTGCAACCAAGCAACAATGGTTGGATTTCGCAGAGGTATGCATTCAACTTTTTTTTTTATCAGCAGTTTGATTCTTAATTAATCATTAATATTTCATTCCTTTGTGACTAGGTTAATCCTGGATTATGAGTAGTTTACAAAGGGATGGGCATAATATTTATTCAACGATCAAACTTTATTCTAAAATCACGTATGCCCCAATGACCAATGTCCAATTACATGGCCGACGAAGGGACTTCGAAGACAAGAAACAAATACAAGAAGTAATCACATTATAAAATTATACTATTCCACTAAGGAGGTTTGTGTTCCTCGTGTAAAATGAAGGATATTGTTGTCATTACAGGTGTCAATAATGTAAGTGTCGTCTACTATAATGTAATTTTTAATGTATTATTGCTATTATAGGTGTCAAGAATGTAAGTGACACATTAATGTTGACTCAATTCCCGAGTACACAACTTTAATGACATAACCACACACTCTCAGAATTGCAAACAAAAAAATTAAATTTTGCCCATCCGGAATCTAGTAGCGACTACACAACTGGATCACCTTTTTTTACCTTTGTATTTATTACACATTTGTTTTCAAAAATTATAGACTATATAATGGGATGTTAGAACATATTTTTCTAACCACATTATAATTACACATTATTTTTCAATTTAGTTTCACCAAAAAAATAAATGAGTTCCCATCAGTCTAACAATGTACCAAATTTTGATTTTAAAGGAAAGAAATTTACAATAAAAATTTAATTGAGTGGAGCATTCATATGAATATTGTGCTGGTTGATGAACTCCGCTAGAGAAAGCTCAATGGATTCTACGAAACAAGAAGTGGATTACGTAACAATGTCACATGAATCTTGCTAGACAAAATCAATATCACAGTTAGGAAAAACTTTACCATGGATGACATAATCGTCCAAGTTGAACTTCTTGAAAAATGACACACACATTTACATATGATGTTGGGTAACAAGCACGCTACTTGGGATCACAAGACCTACAAGTGCAAGCATTAGAATGACTTTTGTATTAAATGATGTCGCAGGAGATACTGAGTTTACTTTTGCATATCTAAAAAATTGATAACTTTTATTCGATTTGATGTATTTGATATTCAACAAAAATTTATTGAATTTCATTTATCATTACCACAACCTTGTTGGAAATACACCATTGGGATCATATACTTAACATCAAATTATTGTAATTGTTATTTTAATCTTCTTGTAATTTAATTTTGAAATAAAATTCATTTTTTCAATTTTGAGTTTGTGATATGAACTTATATTTAAAAATATATTTATTTATTTCATTTTGCCTGTAAACCCCAATCGAGTGGCATAAACTCTAACCTAACATTTTGTCATAACATAAACCCTAACCCTAACATTTTGCCCATAATCCCAATTTTTCTTTTTTGCAATATGGCCCGAGATATTTCCACCAACGTCTTGTATAATATATATTTTCTCATTTTCGACCTCGAACGCTAGTGGCAATAGCTCCAACATGTTGTTTATTTGGACCAGGACGTCAGTGCCAACGCTCTCATGTTCTTTTTTTGTTTTTTTCGATTCGACTCAAAATAATATTTGTGACCAAAAAAAAGCCCGAGACACGGATTTTGATTTAATATTGTACTAGTTTAACACCCGCATATTATGCGCGATTTGAAAAAAAGTAACACTAATTAAAAATACTAAAAGAATAATATTGAAAATGCGACACACAATTCTATTGCAAATGCTTCACAATAAATAATTTTTACACATAAATCGTAGCATTATTTGTTCTAATTACAGTACTGATTTTCAAAATAAATAATTTTTAATTATTTTTACGGGGGGAACATGAAATTAGTTGTAAGATATAACATAATACCTTATACTTGAACGGAAACTCGTAGAAAATTAAGTTTATAAAAATGTAAAACATAAAACACTCGCGTGTCGCATGTAAATATGTGAAATAAGAATTAAAAATATAAAAGCACTAATAATTCTATTAAAAATGCCGTATATCTAACTTTTAGTATATGTAATAATTTATTTTTTCTGCGACATTAAAATTTTCAATTATATATATATATATAGAATATTATATATATATATATAATATATATTTATCAATGTATTTTATTGAAATTAGATAAGCAGATTTAGAATATATTTAATATTTATTTTTTTATGTTTAATAATTTATTATTATTAATTTTTGTTGTTGTTTCTTTATTTCCTTTTTTTTTTCTTTTTTTTTTAGCGAAACAATAGTTTTTCATATAAATTTTCAATGTTGTCTCAATACATTATATTATAATTAGATATCCAAATTTTAGTTTATATATTTTATATTTATTTCTCTTTTGTAATAATTTTATAGAACTCGTATTTTTCTTAAATAGAATATTTAAAATTCTAAAAATAAATTTATTTCAACTTTTATTATAAATAAGAATTAATTCAACTTATATTTTTTTCTAATTAAATATAACTTATTTATTTTTTATAATCATAATAAAAGTAAGATATTGAATTAGGCAATATATGATAAAGAAAATATTGAATTATGTAATATATAGTAAAAAGAAAATATTAAATTAGGAAAAATATAATTATAGAAAAACATCAAATTAGGTAAAAATATATAAAAAAAAATATTAAATTAGGTAGATATTAGGTTCGGTGACACCAAAGTACCAATTTTTCTTTTCAAAATTAATATAGCATGATACATAAATAGGAGGATTTTGTATTAATATATTGGGATATTATTTATTGAATTAAAAAAAAAAAGAAAAAAGCGCAAAAGCAAATTATTAGATAATTAATCATAGCCCAGCTATTTCTTTTGCGTGCCGAAAAAGTGGTAACACGGCGATGTACAGTAGCGGCGGAGCCACCGCGGGCAACTGGACCGAGACGGTCGAAGACCTAGTGCACGGCGGAGAAATCGACCAAGCCATATCTCTTCTCGAATCCACAGTCTCCCATCTCGAAAACGAATTAGAAAAAGAACAACAGCTTCAGAATATAAATGGTGGAAAATCAGTTGATCAGTTGTGCACCGCTCTTCTGGACTTGTCGAAGCTTTATGAAGCTCAAGGGTTCTTTCTCAGAGCCGATCAGACTCAATCACGTGCGCTCCAATTCAAACACAGAAAATGGTAAATTCGGGATTTTCGCCCCAAATTTTCTTTTTTTTTTTTTCGAAAGTTGAGGAAAATCTTATTGATTCCATTTCTTGATTCTTTTTGCTTTCTTTTTACATAAAGGGAAATGGATATTCCAGGATTATTTCTTATTATCTGATGATGTTGTTCTTTGGAGATTTATTGCTTAATTTCTTGGGAGTTTTATTTTTCATTTTATTTTTATTGGGGGTGCATTTGAGGAACCTGTAAAATGGGTTTAAGAATGTTTATAATAGTTTATTTATTGAAAATTCGATTTTAGGGTAAAGACATTGAAGATCGACAGTGATTTTTTTGGTGATTGAGTTTTTGGAATTGAGACAGAAGTTAAAGAAATTTAACCTTCTATTGTTTCCTATTGATTTTGGCTGTTAATGATTGATCATTGCTATTCAGGGTTATCGATGTAGAACATGAGTCGAGTGAGATTGCTGAAGCTCGGGTTTCACAAAATGATGCAACAACTTCAGATGGAGTTACAAAATATGGTTTATATTTTTATTTTTCTTACTCTTTGCACTTCTATTCCATTTCCTTGATTTGTAATATATTCATTTGTCTTTGAGGTGGGGATTTATCAATTTTCTTTTTACTTATTATTATAAGCATATTACTTTAGGTTTGACAATATTATTTCGTATTTATTATTATGCCTTTGTTATTTCTCAAGAGCTAATTGATACTCATATTTTGTTGTGAAGGCTACGATGAGAATTCTTCAAAATTGCACCCACAGGATAGCGGTGAAGATGATGGTATATTATATAACCTCATTTTAATTTTTTACTTTGTCGACCTGGCAATTATAGTTGAAAATTGGTATGAAATTTGTTTTTTGATGAATGGAAATGTTTATTTGTCTGACACCATTTCCCGAGTTTATCACATTTTATTCCTTTAGCTTTTTTTATGTTTTTCATAACATGATGTATTATTTTGCTGACATTAAATTGATTAAAATAGTGACACATTAATAATTATATGCTTTGTGTTGTGTCAAGTAAGGTATGGACTCTTTTTCTTCTATAGTAAAAATGTCAAGTCCGTAGCATTTAAAATCATAAATTAGTCTCTTCATCTTCCTGCAAATAGTCAATAAGGTGGCTGTGCAGTCCGTGTGAGTGAGAGTGAGAGAGAGAGAGAGAGAGAGAGAGAAAGAAGCTGTAATATAAAAAAATTTACGCCCCCGCCCCCCCGGTTTTCTTTTATCTGTTGTTTAGGTTAAAACACAATGATTAAGAATGTCATTTAATATGTATAAATTTCGATACAAAACTACTACATTGCCCTTTAATAGAAAGTTGGGAATATTAACTAATTACATCTCTAAAATCAAGATAGGGGTAAAGTTGTAAAAGTGTATTTAATTCTTTTTGTAATGTAAAAGTGACAAATATAATGAAACAATTTTATTTTGAAAATTAATGGATAGAACGAAATGGAGGGAGTATGATATGTAACATTTTTATGATCTAACATTCCGGTTGACATTATTCCAATTTTCCAAAATATGTTTAAAAAAAAGAGTTGTAACTAGAGCTAATGTTGTGGTAATTTACAGATTGGGAAGCGGTTGCGGATCGTGCTCCAGAGGAGTTACTTTCTCCAGAATGTTTGCCAGGTGTATCAAAACTCTCTCTCGAAGACTCGAAAAAATCTCAAAGAACCAAAAGGCGAGGAAGGGGAACATTTGCATACAAGAAACAAGGCCTATACAGTGATAACCAGTCTGACGAACCCGTTATTGACGACTCTGAAGATAATTCTGTGCCCCCTGCCGAGGACCTGGAAAAAAGAAATTGTGCGTAAAATAACCATTTTCTTATTTATTTGTTTTAAATAGTTCGACTCGCTATAACAAATTAACACTAGTCTTTATTGGTTTTTCTGATTTCAGTAATTTACGGTACACGCCATGTTCTTGTTCTAGCTGACTTTCCTCCGAGCACTAGGACAACCGACCTTGAGAAGTTACTGGTGAAATTCAAAGATCTTTTTGTGATACGTTGGGTGAACGATACGGCAGCACTTGTGGTGTTTAGAACTCCATCCGTCGGTAATTACAATTGATTACCTAATGCTTTGGTTTTTGCAGTGTTTATTGTGGAAACTCAAACACGATATGATTTATTTCCAAAAGAAGAAATCTTTTTAAGGATTTCTTGGGTTCTTGTTTTTTCCATTTACGTTGAGATTTCACTGTTACACGAATATGTGCTTACACTCGTATTTTTAGGCTAAATTGCAATTTTATCTTCTGTGTTGGCAGTTTTTGTCATTTAATTCTTTGAAGTGGCAGTTTCAGTCTTTGATGATTATGCCATTGTCAAAATAGTAATTTCGCTCTTGTAACTTTGGATGTTTTGGCGGTAAGGGCGTTTTGGGAATAAATCAAATATTGAACCAACTATGTGGGACCAAAATTGCACCAACCTGGAACTTATAGGACCAAAATTGCACAACTGAAACTTACGGGACCAATATTGCAAATATTGGCAGTAGGGCCTGTCTAGTATGGCCTGTCTAGTATGGCCTGTCTGGACTAGCATTCGTTGAGATTCTGAATTTTGGTATTCAGAATCATGTGAATAATAAGAATTCTTGTTTGTTATAGGATTTAGAATCATTTACGTTTTACTGTAGATGTCAAATCATGTTTGAAAAGTTGATGATAATATATTATTATATTGTATTTGATGTCAAATCATGTCTGAAAAGTGGATGATAGTGTATTATTATATAGTATTTAGTAATATTTAATTATTTAGTTGTAAGATATTGTTATTTGAGTGTTTGATTTTTGAGTCTTAGAACAAACGAGTATTCAGTATTCCGAATCTAGGATTCGAAGTCATAACCCAAACAGGCCGTCAGACCAAATTAACCACCATGCGTACTTACAAGACTGACATTGTTAGCCCATATAGTTACAGTACAAATTTTTGCAATTAAGCCCATACTTTTATTATGGTATAAGCCTTTCTTCGGTGGTTGATCCAAGAACATAGATGAAAACTCGCTCTTTCGTAGCAGTTACTTTGGTTTGTTGCTGTAGATTCAAATGATTCTTACATCAATGTGTTTGTAAAGATTATTCGTTGATTGAATTTCCTATTTCCTGATGTAGCTCTTGAGGCTAGCAACTCCATCCAATGCACGTTTACAGTTCATGTACTTAGCGAGGATGATGAACTTTTGAGCTCAATCCCACCGAAAGGTAAATGTTGAGAATTGTTCTTCTTTAACTGTGAAATATATTGCTGCATCAAATTCTGAGCATTTGTTTGTGCTGTTAATAATGTTATATCAGCTCGTCTTTTTCAAAATATATTTTAATTTTGGTAATAGTCGAAAGCATATAGGATCACACAAGTAGCTATCTTGAATCCAATACACGTTAAACTATTGTATTATAACAATTTACACTAAATTGTCATGCATAATTAGGGAGTGCTTTGAAAGCACTAAAAAAAATTAGTGTTTCTCAGCTTTTAGCTTTAAAAAAAAAATCAATTTTGGTGTCTAAATTCAATTATAAGGTTTTGGTATATTTTGTAAATCAAAAGAAGTTTATTTTGTACATTCTTATCCTCAAATTTTATTATATTTTTGTAAATATTTCACAGTCCAATTACCTTCTTTTTTCTTTTTTTTTTCTTTTTTCTTTTTCCTTTTGGTCGTTTTTACAGATCTGGAGCCGCCTCGTCAAAGGCCTCAGACATCAGCAAGAACTGCCCAAAGATTGATTGCACAGAGTATGGGAATAAAGCTGCCATCGACTTTCGGATCGACCGAACTGAGAAAACAAGAAGAAGCCCGTAAAAATCGGATCGTTTTGAGACAGAATATGAAGGACGATGCTTGGGGTGGTGATGATGATGCAAGCTAGCAAGCTTTGCATTTGTTTTACACCTAGTGTGTTTTTTCTGTCTTCTTATTTACATTCACCATTTATCAACATTTTCACCTGATTGGGATGAATGTGTAACTTTTTTGCGGGGTGATTATTCGGAGTCTTCACCAAACGAGGTTTTATTGAGATTTTTCATGGAGGAAAAATAAAATATTGAAAGAAACTTTGATTGTTCTGCTTAAGAATGATATTTTTCTTTCTTTCTTCTTCTTCCTTTTTTTTTTTTTTTTTTTAAATATTTTATTTATAATTCCAGCTTCAATTTAACGCCACCACAAATTCTAGTCTCATGACAAGCCAGTTTTGTTGAGAGGCCGCCATAGAATTGTTGCAGTTTGTTTTTGTTGTACTTGTTCAATTAAACAGATTAAAACAATAATTAAACAATATTACCCCATCCTTTCCAACACAAAACACATGCTCATATGAAACTAGTTTTGTACTAAACAACAGTGGCATTCATTAAAATTCATATATGCAACTGCTTAGGGCTCCAAAATGTCAATCAAAACACATGCTCGTGTGAAATTAGTCTCAATGTTAATTACTAAGCAATAGTCGACCTGGGTATAATCAATATAAAAAAGCTTCTCAATGTTAATTACGATAACTAACTTACTTTTGATAAACTATGTATGAATAGATTGAATGGATTGATAATATTGTACGTTGAAAAAGATAATTAGGTTTTCAATTATGATTTTTGTTGAAAACTTTTTGATTTCGTTGTATATCTATTTGTTTTACTTATTTATTTTGTGAGCATGTTGTATTGGTGGCGCATATTTCTTGTGACGAACATCATCACTTAATGAGCCAACGGACACTTTCTTGAGGTTGTGGATTAGTTGACCCTCCCATTATGAATCTAAAGGTACCTTGTGGATCAAATTCCATTCGCCGCCATTGGAGTAAAAATGTACAATGTGGTCCATGTTTGAACAAGTATTGATGTATGAGCCCCAAACTAAAAACGTGGTTTCAATTTTTGCGAATATAAATCAATTAGACAAGTATAACTATTATTATATTCCATAAGACATTATTGTGATTATGGTGTTCTTTATCTAGTGTATTGGTTATGAAAATGTTTTCGACAAGGTATTTTGAAGACGAATAAAGTGGAAGAATTTCAAAAATAAAAAATAAAAATTGGTTCATGTTTAGGACACAATCTTAGCACATATAAAAATACAATATGTCTAACCCGACTGTGATTTTGCATACCGTCATACTTTTCAATCTCATATTCATATATATATTTATTATACTATTTAACAAAATGTGGTGGTTAATGTTGTTAAATTGGATTTATTTTAATTAATGGTACATCAAAAATTCATTATAACGAATTGTATAGGCTCGATCTACGTGTCGTGTAGATAATTATAATATTTTGATTTTCTCAAATCCATTTATTGGTGAGTGAGAAATAATGTTTTGAAGTTGAATGGTTGCTTAACGTGCTTTATTGTTTATACCACATTAAATGTTAATCAATGTGGAAGGGAGTTTAAAAATGATTACATTTTATTAGTGGACATCAAGTGGGTCAGCAGGTGTTGTGGACTTTGTGTGAACAAAGCTCACGCGGGCTCTTGGACTTGGGTTCGTCCGTCCGCCTTCGGCGGATGACCTCTTTAAACTGGCTGCTGTTTCCTCCCGCTGGAAACCCTATATTAGGGTGAGGTGCCAGGTACGTTTGAACGTCTTAATGACTTGGATGACCTCTTTAAACTGGTTGTTGTTTCCTCCCGCTGGAAACCCTATATTAGGGTGAGGTGCCAGGTACGTTTGAACGTCTTAATGACTTCTTTAAACTGGCTGATGTTACCTCCCGCTGGAGAGTATCCTTTATTTTTCACACATGAGCAAACAAAATCAGAACACATTCATATAGCATATAGTTTTTCTACATTTTATTCTTTTTCGTAACCCAGTCCGTTTTCATTCATGTTCGCCGGTGCTCTGGTATTAACGCTCTTTAAAGTGGTTGTTGTTTACTCCCGCTGGAAACCCTATATTAGGGTGAGGTGCCAGGTACGTTTGAACGTCTTAATGACCTCTTTAAACTGGCTCTTTAAACTGACTGATGTTACCTCCCGCTGGAGAGTCTCATTTACTTCTCACACCTGAGCAAACAAAATCAGAACACATTCATATAGCATATAGTTTTTCTACATTTTATTTTTTTTCGTAACCCAGTCCGTTTTCATTCATGTTCGCCGGTGCGCTGGTATTAACGGTGCTGTTATACCGGAGAGCACTATCGGGGCAATTTCGTCTTGCGGAAAGAGATTTCTCGACTCGACTATATAAATTTACTTTCTGTTCTTTATCCAGTTTGTGATTTTCGTTTATTTCCTGTTTGTGCTCACTGTATTTCCAACAGTTACGAGATTATTTATGGTTACACTTTTCACACTAAACCGATTCCAGATCTAATAATAGCAAGTTCTACAATCAATCCAGCAGCAATAACGAAAGCAACAGAAATAAGTGAATTTATGATCAGTCGTACCAACAAAAAGAAATAATTAATGATACAATCAGCCAATAAATTATTACTTAATTATTCAATATAGGATTATTTACAAAGGGATGGAAAAAATTACGAATTTTATATTATTTTTAAAAAATATGACTATTCATCTTAAGAGTATGGATATATTACTTCAAAATATGCCGTGAGTTTTGGCTTCAAGAAATCGATGGAACACAATAGTTATTTTTTTATATAAACATATTATGTTCAGGTGATATTACCTTTATATTTTAAATATATATATGTATATTGGATATTATGTACGTTAATATAATTATTGAATAATATAATTTGTATGACCGTCCGGCGGCCACTTTAGAATGTAAACCAAAGATAATTACAGTAAATAAAGAACAATGAGTGGGAAACGTAATTATGTAAATCGTTTACCCCCATAAAGTCAGTGAAATTGACTTTCGAAATTAGGGTTTATTAGAATCCGAATTTACCCGTATAAAGTCAATAAAGTTGACTTTCGTATTTAGATTATTTTATATGAGGATATGGACTTGATCCGACCCATCAAATTCGGTCCAAGCAACTATAACCTCGACGGCTCTCCCTGTGACACAACTCTTTCAAATTTCAATTGCACCATGTGTTAAAGTACTGTGCTAAGATTATGCTTAAATCATTATTTCACGATTAAATTGACGTTATAATTATTAGGTATCAAATACAATGTAGCAGATAGACAATTTAATTGGACTAAATCATTATTTCAAGATTCAATTGACTTTATAATTATTAGGTATCAAATATAAATTAAACAGATGGACAATTCAATTGGACGGAGATATTGGACTATTCAAATTTGATGTCACTCATTCTTTTTCTTTTTGGTAAACAAAATAAGTTGTTAAAGTTATAAAAGCCAACTGATGGTTTTTTTATTTTTTTTGCATATAAATTTATCACAAAATCCTAAAGCCCCTCTCATGTATTTTGTTTGTTACTCCGTTATATTATGCAATTTTAAAATGTATGAATTTTTAGCAATTTTTTTTATCATATTTGACAGCAAATAATAATTAGAAATTTGTAAAATATATTAAAAATAACTACAAACATACATATATAAATAGAAATTATAATATATTCATATGTGAATAGAATGTGGGGTTATTAAAAAAAAAGCTGATGGTTATATACTTATTTGTTTACTTAAATCAAAGTTCAACTAATAATAGATCAATAAAATTATTCTATATTTCAGTTTACCTAAAATATAAAGTACATTAGCGAATTAAGAAGTAAAATGGAGTTGAGTTTGCATGTGATTAAATTCACTGAACGTGGTCCACTAATTTCCAGATACAAGTACTGTGACAATTTGCAGTTTGGTCCACTTTCAACGCCGACAATCAACTTTGAAACAAGATTTTAAAATTATTGTTCCACCATTGAAAACGAGAGGTTAAGTGAAAACTTCTTATAGGAACTTTTTTCCTTTTTGGTCAATATCTGCATGCAAGTAACCATTATTTCAACACCAAATGGGGAAATACTTAAAAGTGCATGAAAGTTTTCGGAGAACGTATATAATTTATATTGAAATATTGATTAAAAGTGGAAAAGCTGGATAAGCTAGTTTTCATTTCTCAATCAGTTACTTGAAAGAAAAAAGAAATGATGCACATTATGAGACTGTATCCCTATAATAACTCATTAATCATTTTAGAGAGTTAACAAACATGAAGTTTTCTCATGTAAGAGAAACTCATAACAAAAGTTAGGCCGTCGCACGCGGTGACCGGAAAAGACAATTAATCGCCGTGAGTGAAATCGAGAGGTGTAGCTGTCGAAACTTAAGAGGCATCTAAAACGAAAGAACTGTTGGGAATATTATTTTCAAACAATAATTTCCTTATTTGTAGTTTGCCTTTCTTACGACGCAAAGTATTTTAGAACTCTAGATTTTTTTCTTAGTTGGAGTTTAGGATTTTATGTAGTTTTCTAAATACTTGTTAACTTGTTTAACAAGACTTGGAGTCTTGTTATATATATATATGACCAAGACGCAAGTGAAGACATTCTGAAGCAGAACACGAACGAAATAACTCGAAGCTTTACTGGAGAATTAGAAGGATCTCTACGTTGCGTAACCAACGGAGGAATTCTACTAAATAAGAAGCGACGAGTATTTTGTGTATCAAGAGTTTGATACAATTTGTTTTTCATATATTACTTATGATATTTTGTATTGATCTTAAACGATTGACAAGTAATATAGTTTTCGGGTTTGTACACCCAAGTTTTGCTTACGAACTGAAATTAATTTATTGTGTTTTTAATTTCCGCTACTATTTCTGAGATTCAGTTGAAGTTAGGTCTGGTGACGTCTATCACAAAACCTAACATCATTTTTCTAAGTCATATTTCTACAAAACTACAAGAACAAAAGGTGTGAAATGGAGGAGCGGCTGAGTTTCGGATGATAACATTTGTACAATTGTTGGACGAGAGTTGTTTTTTTGTTTTTATTTTTTAAAGTTCAAAGAATTTCTACGTATGTTGTGAGTCGTTTTATACGTTAGCTCATAGTTATACATGCATGGTTTAATCTTTGAGCCAAACATATGAATATTGGTATGGTATGAAAACACCAAATTGTGTCTAGAGTCGTTTGAAAGACATATTTGCGATTCTCACATGGTAGCAAAAGATGTTTCCATTGATTCCGGATAAATTTCTATATTAGCAAATAAACAAAAGAAAAAATTCATTAGTACACTCGCATCATAGAAAAGTGCTTCAACTGAATTTCGAATGGAATACAAAACACTTTAAATGAGAATGGACTATATCTATACGTTCGATTTCATGACCTTGATTTTTAACAACCAAAAATAGTTGAAATATGTGATGATATGTAACAAATATGTCTTCCATGAAATTGTAGGTGCGCAAGTATTTTGGATGATTTGTTTGTCGTGCCTTTGAATAAACACTACATGTAATCTCAATTTTCTATCACACCATTGTTCTATAGAAAGGCTTTGTTTCATCACTCATACACCAATATTTATAACTTAATATCAAAAATAAACTCATGACAAAAAATACTAAGCATGTTTGGAATTGCAGCAAGAAAACCGTCAATATTGATGAATTTTCATATATTTTTCAAATTTCAATATACAAATCTTAATTCATAAACAAGCGCACAACATGTATAATACAATTATCATATGGCACAAGAATTTTTTCCCAAAAATAAAAAAGGGGGCTACACTGAAATTCCCCATACCCTCATGCTTAAATCCATTTAATATAATTAAAAAAAATAAAAGACTAAGAAGATGGATAAGATGAAAGCAAATGAGAAGGAATACACGAAGAACCCTTCCAAACCCTAGAATGCAACCTTAATATCTCCTTAGCCCTCTCTTTCGTTTTCCGACTCGCCTCCACCTGCTCCACCAAACACAACTTCGCCACGACCCCAACTTGTAGCATTTCCTGAAGTACCCTCGAACTTCCCGAGTATTTCGCAATCGACCCCAGGATCCTCACGCCCTTATCACTCGCCGCATGAGAAACCCTAAGTATCTTTTTGGAGATGATAGCCAATCCGGCTCCGTGGCTCAGCAGCTCGGCTCGGCCCTCGGCGCAGCTGCAGAGCTGATCAAGTACCGTCAGCGCCAGCTCACAAGCTCTCCTGTCGGCCGTCTGATCGAGCAGCAGCTCGATCAGGGCCGGGACGGCGCCCGATTCGACAGCCTTGACTCGGTTTCGCCCCCATGGACAAAGCTCCATGAGCAGCTTCAATGCGGCTTTGGTGGCTTGCTGTGAGATCCTGTTATATATGAGTGAAAATTAAGATTATTAAATCATTAATTAATTTAAGTAATTGTAAATCTTCAATTAAACTGCTAAATACATTCATTGAGGTTTGTATCTATACAATAATTAAATACCCAACAAAATGTTGTAATTTTGAAAAATAATCCGGACATTTTTTATTATAATAATTAGACTAAACCATAGGTGTGACCTGTAGGCCGGTTTTGAAATAAATAACACTACTTTTCATGTAAATTCATATCCGAAGTCCAATATACTACATATGAAATACTAAAATAAGCCTATGAATAAGAAATTAATATATAAAATCCATTTAGATCCAAAATTGAATTACCTGTCTCGCAGAACGTGAACAGTTTGAATGAACATCTCGGGTCTAGATCCGATCAAATGGGCCGGGTCGGCTATATCAAACGCCGATCTCAATAGCAATATAGCTTGAGCCCGGTTTTTGCAGTCCCCATTTTCCAAGACTTGGATCAACGGCTCCAAAACATCCCCTCCGTTATGACCCGACCCGAAGAACGCCTTCAAATCCGAATCCGAAAGCTCCATTTCCAAAAGCACACTCAACGCTACATCCCTGGAAACGACGTCGTCGTTCTTCCTGACAACTGACAAAAGGAAGTCAACGGCCCCGGCGGCCTGCAAGCGGCTCTTGCTGCTCTCGTCTCGCCCGGCGATCGATCTGAGCCGTTGGAGGCACCCGACCCGAGATCTCGGCGATTTCTGAGCTTCTTTGAGGATCTTAACGATCTGGAATTTCTCAACCGGCGGTTTGGGAGTCGGGATTTTGTCGAGCGAGTTTAATGTGCACCAGGCCTGGATTAACCGCCGGAGCGTGTGGTTCGGAGTTAGGTCCGGGTCGGTAAGGGCCTGTTTGGTGACGGGGCACGTGGCGCTTTTATTCTTGCAGGAAAAAAACAGCCATTTCTCGATGTTTTGGCGGTCGTAGGTTATCCCGGTCGAGATGGTGACCGGGTCTTTCATGAGCTGCATGGAGATTGGACACAGGAAATAGCATGGGATTTCGACTTCTTCATATTCTCCTTCCATAGCCTGAGTTCAATAATCTCTGGGTATATCGAGGTTTGATGGATTTTGTGAAGGAGCAAGAGATAAGGGTTTTTATATTTATTAATTAATGTGTGTGCATGTGTATGTATAATAAAGATAGGAGAAAGTCAATTATACAAGGGAAAAATTCAAAGGAGGGAGAGAAAAGGTTGATGATGGACTTTTTCCAAAGTTCGAAAACATTACAATTATTTATTTATTTAATTATTAGTAGGTGTTCAATTTATTGCATGAGCCAAATTGTATGGGGAGACCAGCACCAACGTCGGTGTTGGGGATGTGCGTGAAATGGTCCCTTTTGACTTTCCAATTTATTATCTCACATAGACAACCTACTGATTTTTAAGAGTGTTAATAACATAACAAATAAAACTAGGAAACTCAATTTTTTATTTGATCTGTTTATTGGAATAGTAAAAAACTATGGGTAAATTAAGAAAAGTATGATAAATTTTATAATTTAAATTACACTACAACAAACTGCCAAATTCCAACGAAAAATATCCGTTGAAATTCAATACAAAATTTCGTTTGAATGAACAAAATTTTCAACGGAATATAATACCAACGATATTCTTACAGAAAACAGATTCCAATGGATTGTCAATCTTTAGAATAAATTCCAATGCAAATTTTAATGGCAGTTGGAAATTTTGTTGGAATTAGGCATTCCAACGGAAATTTATATTGAGTTTCAACGGATATTTTCCGTTGGAATTTGACAGTTTTGTTGTAATGTTAATATCTGTCTTGTCCCGTTAAAATTTTATCTCATTCTATATATGTGTCATATGTATAGTTTTAAAAGATAATAATTATTAATTTTTACTTTTTAAATAAGATTTAAAGGTTACTTTACTACTTCTATCATTAACTTTATTATTTCGTATTTTTAATTATTTTAAATATAAAATTATTATAATCATTTAATATCTATAATTATTATCCCTCCGTCTCAATATAATAGTATTGCGGTTGATTTCACAAAATTAAGAAATGAGTAGTTTATATAGTTAAGTCATTAATATAATTAGTATTTTTCAATTATATCCTTCTTAAATTTATAAATATCAATTAATACTCATAGAAATCAGTGTTGAAATTAGTATATTTGTTATTGTAATAGTAAGATTTTTCATTGTAATCATTAATTTTCAATTTAACATGTTGAAAACTAGTGTTTCAAGATATTAATAAAGTGTACGTGTGAAAATTAAAAAATTAATAATATATTAAATATGACAATCGAACTATTTTTATGGGACGGACGAAAATGAGACATTGGACTATATTTGTAGGACGGATAATATCAACTATCTATCTTAATTTGTGCAAAATTGTCAATTAGACGGATATCAAACTTTTATGAACGAATAGTACGAAGCCTGCAATAACATCATTGAATAATTGTAATAATAATAATATGGTAATTATAAAATGTTGCACGTGGATATTTTTTTCTTTTGGAACCCTTGCCATATGATTCGCTGGACTAGCCTTAGCCTTAGTCGGAAAAACAGTCCCTAATCTAATTTTATTTTTCTCTAAACCAACAAATAATTATTTTATTTTTGCCTTTTAGTTTACCTTAAATTAATACTCTCTTCTTCACGTAATTATAAAGTACTTTTTTATCTTTTAATTCTAAATTATAACACACTTTAAATACTTATTTTATATATTTAATTATGTGCTTCTATTTAGCGAATTTTGATATCAACAATTGACTATTTTTTAATTATACTAATTATTTTTCTTAATTTTTGTGAAAATAAAATTTGTCTATGTTTATGAGATGGATGAAATAATAATAATAAAATGGAGTGGTGGTCTCTAACTTTGTCCCTTGATATAGAAATAGTAAAAAAGTTGAATATGGTTGGTAATTAACATATGGAAGGGAACAGTGCATTTGGTTGAATATGTCCAATAATTATTTGCTTGAAAGAAGGGGGGAAATGAATCAGTAATGTATCTTCTAAAAAATTCAAAAGCAATCACATTTTATGATTAAAAAATAAAAGGGATCGAAATAGTAGTAATTAAGTAAGATGGTATCCAACCATAATTTTCCTGTCTTATTAAATTCTGAATAGTATTAAGAAAATTTGGACACAGGCTCATTGGTTCGCGGCGGGGTTTGCGCGTTTGCTTCGTCTCGGTTGTGTAGTCGCCTCTTCTCCCAACATAGTAAGTATTAATTATGCGACAAGTATGATTATACTATTTTATTTTTTTAACGTATTACAAATTAACTGTAAACTTGATTATACTGATATATATATATATATATATATGCAAGAGTTGACATGATTTAATTTATTTTTTCTATTTTATAACTAGGTTGGGATCTTGCCGACATACTAGCTACAATAATTTGGTTTTAGTTTTACCAAAATTATAAGTATTGGCATAATATCGATTTTCACGAATATAAGAATAGTTATAAAAGAGAAACTATTTGTTAAAAATTAGTTTTGTTGTACATAACAAATATTTAATTTATGTAGAATTAGTTGTAATATTATTCTATGTATTGAGTAGATACTGATAAAATATTTATTTTCTCAAAATTAATTTTCGGTGAATGGGAAACAAATTATATAAATTAGTCATTTGAAAGAGGGAGTGTACAAAATCTCAAGTTGAAAATATGAGGTAATTTATATAATTAAAAATAAAGTTGTAATGATTATCATGAGATTAAACCCATAAATTAGTTGGATATGTTCAATTGTGGGCTTCGCCTAGGCCTTAAACTTGGCTTTGCATCTTGGCAATTTACTTAAGACTTAAAACTCTTTGGGTCCTGGGCCATGGACATCTTTTGAGTTATATGAGATTGGTTTTGAGCCAATCCAGTTTTGTTTTTGGATTCTCTAGTCGAAAATGAGCTGGACCCATTAAGAAGCTTGTACCTTTTATTTGGTCAAATGAAAATGGGCTCGAACCATTATTTTCAGCCCAATAATGTAACCTTTCAACTTCATCTATAGCATTTGAGGAGTTTCAAAACTGTGGTGATGGATGTAGTGGTTGTAGTGGAGTGTTAAAACCATTAATTGCAGCTACTCCACTCTTTCAACTTTTCAAACCCTCCATAGTGAAATCAATAAATAGATTTAAAAAGTTATAGACAGGATACACACCACATCAACTTCATTATGCATTTTTTTGCCTAAAAGTTTCAAATATTTTGTTTAGATTTTGTGCTCAGTCTTCACACATTTCAAGTTCATTGGAACTTTGAAATCTGGTGTACTACATTTTCAAAGACGTTAAGTTGTGGTATCTTTTGGGACATTACGCCATTTTCGTCAGCATTACACAGAGCGTAGTTGTCTTGTGGAAAGAGATCTTTCTCGCCTCGCCTAGTTGATCAATCTGGTTCATTTTAAGAAGGTGTTATTATTTAGTTTTATTTTATTTTCCAGTTTCGTTTGATTTTGCCATTTATAAGAATATTAGTACAGTTTATTAGCATTTTCCTTTTCGTATTATTATTTTGTAACAATCGCAAGACAAATATTGTTTTGCTACTGAATCATGAAGAACGTTAATCAACGAGAGAAGAAAAACTGGTAAAACAACACAAACCACTCAAGTGACGAACACTGGCGAAGTAACAAGAACCTTTGTTCAAAATGTTGTTACTTCTATTGGCAACGTTCATACTGAAAGACCTGAAAAATACAATGGTCTTTATTTCAAGAGATGAGCAAAAGATGTTTTTCTATCAAACCTCTCTGGGTTTGGCTAGATATTTGAAGGAGGATCCACCTTTGGTTCCACAAAATGAAGTTAATGATGACTTACGTGATGTGTATGATGCTTGGGGCCAAGGTGATTACCTTTGTCGAAACCATGTCTTAAATGGACTGAGCAAATGAATTGTACAATGTGTACGGTTATGTGAAGACTCCCAAGGAGTTTTTGGATGCCTTGGAGACAAAGTACAAGTTTGAAAATGCTGGAGTGAAGAAGTTCATTGTTGGGGAGTTTTTAGACTTCAAGATGGTCGATACTAAGACTTTGATCTAACAATTCCACGAGTTCCAACTGATTTTGCATGATATTCATGCTGAGGACATGTTCCTAAGTTAATCCTTCCAGGTAGCTTATTTGATTGAAAAGTTACATTTGGTAGCTTATTTGATTGAAAAATTACATTTGGGTTGGAAAGACTTCAAAAATTACTTTAAACACAAGACAAAGGAATAAAACTTGAGAGGTTAGTTGTCAAGCTTCATATTGAAGAAGACAATAAAAAATTTGAGAATAAGATAAGTCAATTTCCAATGGAAGCTTGTGTTAATCTACTAGAGAAAGGTAAGTCCTTTAAAAGTAAAGTGCCTCAAAACCAACAAAAGCAAATAAGTTTCCAGGGTTTGGAATTTCTCGTAAATAATCATAATTGTGGCAAGTCAAACCATATGACAAAAGATTGTAAGAAGCCTGAAAAGAATAATGGGCACTATCGGGGACAATCAAGTACTCATCTTGTTGGTCCTGAACCAGTTGAACTGAATGATTTTGATATGTCAGTTGTGGTGTTTGAAGTCAATTTGTTTGATAACCCAAGAGTGTGGTATATTAATATTATTGTCACTCGACATGTCTGTTCTAACATAGATGTGTTTTTCAATTACACTATTTTAACGGGTCGTAAACTCCACATGAAAAATTCATCCTCATCGGAAGTAGCTAGAATATGAAATGTTGCTCTTAAGTTAACTTATGGAAAACAGCTACCAATGAATGAAGTGCTTCATGTCCCAAACATCCGCAAGAATTCAATATCTGGATGACTTCTGCCTGAGCATGGATTCAAGTTAATATTTGAAGCGAAGAAATATAGGTTAAACAAGTTTGGATTGTGATTAGATAATTTAAACAAAGGATTGTTCAAATTGAATGTAATGGCTACTTACCCTGTAAGCTCTTCAAGTATGAATGAAAATAAATCTAATTTGATTTACTTGCTTGAGTGTTCTGATTATGGGATATTAGGTTAGGACATATTAATCCATATGCAATAAAAAGACTTATGAATTTGGATTTGTTACCAACTTCGAAAATTGATTCACGAAATAGATGTGAAATTCGTATTGAAGCCAATATTGATAAATTACCATTCCATTTGGTAGAAAGATACAATGAACCTCCAGATTTGATTCACACTGATATATTTGACCTAAAATTTGTGCAAACTAGATGTGAAAATAAGTTTTTTTTTTATAATTTTCATTGACGATTGCACAAGGTTTTACTACTTATATTTATTAAGAAGTAAAGATGAAACTCTTAAAACTTTCAACAAATATAAGACCGAAGTAGAGAATCAACTTGGCAATAGAATTAAAATAATTCGAAATGATAGAGGCGGTGAATATGTAGCTCCGTTTAAATAATTATGTTTCGAGTGTGGGAATAATATATATCAAACGACGACGTCGTATTCACCTTCGTCTAATGACATAGCAGAACGCAAAAATTGAACCCTTAAAGAGATAATGAAATTCATGTTGATTAACTCGAGTTTACCACAGATCATGTGGGGGAAATTGTTTTGACACCAACCACATATTAAATAAGGTAACAATCTTGTCGGGCCGATCAAAATTTCATATTATACAAAGATCAATAAATCATATTACAAAAATTAATATATTATAATATCGTGTGAAATTATCTAAAGAATTATGACTTGTTAATTTTACCTAACATAAGCGTTTTGTCTTGTTGAAATATTTTTCAATTGAGGTGTATTGTACCCTTCTAGTTTTTTAAATCACAAAATCCTAAACCAAAAAAAAAATGCATTAAAATATTTCTTTAAATCCTCATAATATTATTTCCAATTGTTTCTTAGACCACTGTATTAATAAGGATGTGATCCAAGAAGCCTAAAAACATTAAAATAAAGTAAAAAAAAAAAATTATCGATATATCCCAACGCCAACTTCTACTTCTAATATTTCGGAGAAATACTTTTGAACTTTTAATTAAACACATAAAAAAAACTTTTATGATATATTCACCAAGCACACTGTCATTCATCAAAGCCACCATAAGTGGCTAGAGCAGAAGCAATCACAAAATTCCCAACTTTAAAAGTGCTATTTCAGCCACAAACAAGAATTGCCCCAACTCAGGCAAATTATATATGTTATGTCCCAAAATTCTAACACGAAATCATCACTGTTGAGCGCATTGCACCCTTTGGGCCCCACCATGCGACTCTTCATCCTCGTCGTAGGCTTCCTGACGCTGCTGAGCCTGTTTCCTTCTCAACACATCCTCGATATTAACATCGTGCAGGGTTGTCTCCTCACACTCGTCCAGCTCCATCTCAGTCAGCTGAGATTGAGGCTTCGGAGGAAAGATTTTGGCCAAGGCATCGACTTGATCGGGACTTAAAGAATCAGGGAACTCGACATTGAAATGTATGTACAGTTTACCCTTCATAAACGGCCTCTGATACATGGGCATCCCTTCGTCATTGATAGCCTTGAATGAATCTGACGCATTTTTACGTATTAGATGGATGAATACAACACTAATTAACATAAAATAGAGTTAAAACTCGGTAAATTACTAAATAGGGGTAATTACCTAAACTAACCTCAAGGTCCGACCATTTAGAAAGAAAAAAATCTTCACATGAAATTGAACTATATCTCAAAGGTATATTTGTAAATAAATTTGTAATTAAACCTTGCAAGAAATATCCTTAAAGTTTAACAATAAAAAAAATTCACACTATACTGACATAAATCATTTCGTCTAACAAATTTTAAAATTACCGACATAATTAGAAAAAAAAAATCCCTCAAATAAAACTGACAAATCACCAACAATTTTTCAATTTACGAAAACATATTGTAGGTATTCTGACAATTTAACCAGTTTACCGATTACTATTTTACCTACAATTTGCGGTAATCGTAATATTACCAATAATTTTTCCGTAGGCAAATTGGTTTTTTCTTATAGTGCTAGATTAATTTGTTTAAAAATATATATATTTTTCTATTTTTAAAAATTCAACCCTCGATAACAAGGGAGATATTTATTAAGAACCACATACCAAGAGGTTGATTACAAAACCTTAAGGGGGTGCTAGTAATTTTCACAAGTGATTGGGCATTACATAATTAGACGATACCTCAAGGGTAGTATTTGTAATTAATCCATATGAATATCCAAAATAAGAAAGACAGAAGAGGAACTAACCAGGCTTCACAACCTCTCCAGGTTGTGACTTGATAAGGAGATGCCTGCCATCCAGATGGGACAGAATAAACTGGAAGCCACACAGAGCCTCAGTTAATGTCAGTGAATGCTCGACAAAAAGGTCTTCACCCTTTCTCTTAAACTTAGGATGCTCCTTCTGCTGAAGCACAAACACTATGTCCCCAGTAACCGTATCAGGCTGCAGTGAAACACCAAAAAAATATTTACACATTCTTTTTTACAACCTTAGCAAGACAAAAACTTCGGATGCAATAAATGAAGGAGGCCGCAAACGTACCGCCTCGTCAGCTTCCCCTGGGAATGTTATCTTTTGCCCATTCTGCATGCCCTTCTCAACATGGACTTCCAAGGCTTTCTTTTCGGGAACGACCTTTTCGCCCTTGCATTGAGGGCATCGATCTTTGTCATCGATGGACTCTCCTGTTCCTCTGCAGTCATTACAAGGATGCTGCATTTGCTGAATCATGCCTGGGCCTAGCTGCCTCATTGTGACCTTCATACCAGACCCTTGGCACCCAGAGCACGTCATAGATGCTCCAGATTTTGATCCTTTACTGTAAGAAAGCATAAACACAAGAAACCAGATTGTAGATTGAAAACAGAGTCAAAGAATTGACAGCGAATATATTAAGCAAAGACAAAAAAGTTGTGTCAGGCCGTCTTTTCCCTCAGACTGAGGCTGAGGTTGCTTTGTTAATTTATTATTTATTTCAAAATCTTAATCTTTACAATCTGTTTCTCTCTCCTCTCACATTCATTCAAAGAATTTGGGTAAATTCTCTAATTTATCATCATTATTTTTCACTTAATCTTGATAACAAAAGGTATAAAATGGGATTTGTATTGCCTATCATTGTTCATTAAATTTTCACACATTATTTCCACAAACAATCAACATCTTCGAAAGATTATCACTCACATGAACACAGACATTAATTTTTTACCTCACACCCGACTTTCAGTTTTCAAAAACAAATCCATCACTATTTGCTTGCAAAATGAAAGTGGATGGAATGAATACACACACACACACACACACACACACACATATATATATATATATATAGAGAGAGAGAGAGAGATGTATGTATGTTCCTTCAGTTCTTCGGGGTATTTATTTACCTTTTTTTTTTTCAAGTTTTCTAATTTTGGTACAATTTTAATTTCAGGATTTAGTTCTAGGGATCTTAGTCTAACGTCAGACAAAGAGCCGCTTAAGCTATCAGCAACTGCAGGAAGTGAGATTATAAACTCACCCCTTACACTTGGCGCAGAGCACATTGCGTGACAAAGACAGCTTCTTGGTAGTCCCAAGATACAAATCCTCGAGGGACACCTTTAATGGGTGCACCACGTCCTCTCCCCTTCTTTGCCTTCGTCCCCTACTACCACCACCACCTGCTTATCAACAAAAGGCCATCTAAGTTTAATTGTGTTACCAATATAATCAACAGACTTAGGTACTGTCGAAATATGAGATATTTGGGCTCACCTCCAAATGGGCTCCCACCAAAGAAAGATGAGAAGATGTCAAACGGGTCGTGCCCACCACCACCACCGCCCATTCCTTCCTTGAGCGCATCTTCACCGTATTGGTCATATATCTCTCGCTTTTCAGGGTCACTTAAAACCTCATAAGCATGAGCAAGCTCCTTGAACTACAGCACAAAACAATTTTGCAATTACCAATCCATCAATTTCAATATTCACAAAACAGTGTCTTTGTTTCAATTTTGAGTCTCGAATCATGATAACAACTTTGTTTATCTAATACCAAATCTGTTTAAAGAAGTTGGGAATTGGATTCACATATGACCTGAATAACATCTACAATTAACAGGAACAAAGTTCGCAAAACACCGATTTTGTCCCAATGCACGAAGCCTCTTTCTTCCAAGCACTAAGGCTGCGTTTGGTTTGGGATTTTCGTGGTTTCTAGAGTCCTGGAATTTTGAAGGTCCGGATGTCAAATCATGTTTTTTCCCCTTATACTCCAAACTTCAAATCACCATAATCTATCCGTTTCTTATCTGATTTAGATGAATACTATATCAAATTAACCCATTCCCCGAGATCTACAATTTGACACCCGATGTATTTTTTCAAATCTAAATTGAGAAACAACTTGTGTTCTTTTTTTTTTTAATAAAAGTCCACACAGCCTAACTTCTTAATAAGTGTCCGACATAAAAGATGCCCATAAGATTAAAAACAACGTACACATCACATCACAACTTAAGTTTTGTCCTTTAGGATCATTAATAAAATTGACATCCAAACGGCATAAAATTAGGTCACACAAAAACCATAATTAGCAACGCATGTTATTCTAATTCTTCAATTAGCCAGTATCTAATGTCACAGTGAAGTCCCTAAGCTCTAAAAGTCAAATTTGAATCACAACAAACACAATAACTCGAGCTCAAATTCATTGAATGAGATCGTCCTAACTCCTAAACAACATTAAGCAGCATTATAATCGGAATGTAAATACATCACATTATCTAACAAATACAAAAAAAAATAAAAAAATCAGAGTATAAAATCATCGATCGATACCTTCTCAGGATCACCGCCCTTGTCCGGGTGATTCTTGATAGCTGCTTTCTTGTACGCCTTCTTCAGATCATCCGGCGACGCCGTTTTGGGGACGCCCAGAATTTCATAGTACTTAGTGTTATCACTCTTAGTCGGACCCCTTCCAAACATCTTAGATCACTTATTCCGGATCAAATTAAATCGAGGTCGAAAAATTATACGCATAGATGGCCAATTAAGCTTGGGGGATTTATTTATACGTGCGTACACGAGACTTCAACGGTGGAGATCGATTGACGATACGATCTTGGCCGTAGGATGGCAGAAGATTGAAGGATCTGGAATTCTCCACTTTTTTCTTCTTTCCTTTTTTTCCTTTTTATTTTTTTAATTTAATAAATTAAGAATTAGATTTGGAAACGGACGGTTACGGAAAGAATATTCTGTAGGTGTCACGGTCCAATTTCCAAATTAACAACTGTCCTTAGCATAAGTCTCTGTTGAGAGACGACTTGTCCGTCTCACCCACAACCAATCTCTAAATCTAATAAACCAGTACAATTATTTCCTGCATCCTACGAAGATTGGTCACAATATTACCGTGATACCATTTAAATAGATCTGGTATTATATTTAATTAATAATCAAATTTTCACTTTTAGCTCTAATACGCGGATATATTTTATTCATCATTCTTCTTGAATATAGATGTTATGTATAGAAAATATGTATATTTTGTGATAATATGATTATATAAATATTTTATTTTATTAGAGATAAATACTCGAATATTATGATTATACATATCCTGTACCATGTGACGGGACATAAATTTGACTCACTCGACCAACTATCGAATCCATATGAAAAGAGAAGAGAGAAATATCACACAACAATACTTCGTAATTAACAACCTTGGTTGTCAGCCAAGATTCAACCCCATATTCTAAAGCCATTTCGATGGTTTCGATTTTTTTTTTTTAACCCGTTCAAATGTTCAGTTTTGTCTTCATTAACTTGTAAAGTAGATAAGTTTTGATTTAGGATTTAATATAATATGTTTCTTGCAGAGGAGTTTGCAATGTTTTCTTTAAAAAAATTAATTTGATGTTCGAATCTATTTCACTTCAAGTTTAGGTCATGATCACAAACATAGGGAATTTGATAATTTATCTGGTTATAACCGGTGAGTTATTTTTTATCTATTACGTGTTTCTAAAAATGCCTCAATGAGTTTTGGTGTGTATGCTAAAAATTATGACGATTTCGTTTTTGTTAGTGCTTTTTAAGGAAGAAAATGTTGCAATAAAAAGAAATACTCAATTTTAAATTGTGTGTGCTCTTTTTTTTTTTTTTTTGCCAGATTTTGTAATCATAAGTTTATGAGGAATAAAGTAAGTTAAATATTTGTTCAAATTGAGTGCTTATATTTTTGAATTGACCTTTGGAAAAATGCATGAGTTTACTTTATTAACGAGGTAAGATTGGAGTATAGATCAAATAAGCCTTCTTGAAACAATCATATGATTAAACTATGTATAAGTTGCAATAGTATTTAAATGGATGCGATAAAAACTTATGAGTTCGTCGTGGGTGGTTGTTCATCCTTAAAGTTTTTTAAATGTATTTTCTTGGCAATATCAAACTTGAAGTTATGTTGTTATGTATCGGGCTATTTTATTTTTAACCTTCTAATTTTTGCACATTGTTGTTTATGTTGATTTGCGGTTGAGTCGTATTCTAATATATCATTAATTTGAGTTTTTAATGATCCGTTTTTACTAGAATGTAGAATAACAATACATTCATCTAGCCATCAGCAGAGCTGCTCGTTGTTGCAAGACACAACCGGCTTCTTCTGCCAGCGCGAAGGCACGGGCCCCACGTTCATGAGTCTAAAACCCTCTGTTGATGATATACCTACACCAACTCTTGGATTATTGACCAATCGAGTCCACATTATAGCATGTTTTAGAGAATAAAAATGTTATTATACTTTGGTGTGAAATATTATTTGATATTAATTGTCGTATTCTAATATATCATTAATTTGAGTTTTTAATGATCCGTTTTTTACTAGAATGTAGAATAACAATACATTCATCTAGCCCATCAGCAGAGCTGCTCGTTGTTGCAAGACACAACCGGCTTCTTCTGCCAGCGCGAAGGCACGGCCCCACGTTCATGAGTCTAAAACCCTCTGTTGATGATATACCTACACAACCTTGGACTATTGACCAATCGAGTCCACATTATAGCATGTTTTTAGAGAATAAAAATGTTATTATACTTTGGTGTGAAATATTATTTGATATTAATGTAAGTAAATTATTGAGACTAGAAACATGATTTTTGCGCACTTTTTAAAATTCAAGTATTGTGTTTTATTTATGAAGATATCATGTCACTTTTGCACTAAAAAGTTACACTTTGCACTTAAAATCTACACGCTTGCTCAATAAAATGTCACTTTTTAATGAAAGTTTGCTTGTTTAAGTTTTTCTTCTCCCCAATTTTAGTTTTATGCTTAATTTTAGATCAACTTCTTATAGCTGCGAGTGTGGGTTTTTCTCATAATACATAAACTAATTATTTTTTATTTTAGGAAGATGTATTGTTCTTGGTGAAGATGTGTAGGTTTAAATTACAAGCAATTGGCATAGGAAATGGAGAAGGAACACAAATATATAATGTCGTATTAATTCAATTTATTTTTTTGGTTCACATAAGTATTCTATTAATTTTTTATTTTCTTTGTGAACATTTTAAATGCAAGTACTTTTTTTCTCATGCAAAAATAGTGTCACTTTATGCTATAAAAAGTGTCACTTTTCACAATATTTTCACATTTGCATTAAAACGTGTAACTTTTGCACTAAATTTGTCACTTTTACACATTTCAGACTGTGTATCGTGGGCATGGGCCTTACTGTGAGTGTCACACACACACAAATTTAATGAACTTGCTTTTGCATGATAATACCCGACATCTCTTAAGGTGTTCAACGTTTATATTCAGGGACATCGAATAACTCCTAAGCATTGTCGCATCAGATAAGAGGTCTTGTTATTTTAAAAATATTAATTATAAAATCACCCCTAAAATTTAGCCTAATTATAAAACAAATCCAAATTATCATTCAAATTCAAAATTACAAATGACCCACTTGATATTTTTACCCTTAAAAAAGTCTCATTGTTATGCATATGTTATTAGTGATGAATTAAAAATGGAGAAGTGATTCGTTTTGAGAATCGGTTGTTAGGATCCTCAATAGCACAACTTGCACCGTTATTTTCAGGAGTAATTGTGAATTCCCTTGTTTACTTTATTGCGCTCCATATTGCTTTTACTATGTTAAGTTTCCAATCTAATATGTAGTTTACGAATTTAGGGCGGAATCAGAGCTCACGCGTCACAAACAGTCGAAAGAAACAGCATAAACTGATATACAACAGTTGATCAACATAATACATTTTATAAGTTGGCCTTTGCCTGAAGCACATACTATTGAAAGTGGTTGATTGGGCTTACAAATCTATAGGTCCTAATTCAAATTTGGTTCCTTAATTTTCCTAATTTGGCCAAATATTTCACGGTAGTTTAAAGTGGACAACATTTTTTTATATTAATAATTTAAATTTATAAATTTGTTTTGATAAATTTTATGATTTTATACATTTCTTATATATATCTGCGTAATCCGCGGGTATTGAAGACAATTTATTCACATATTAAATATTTTAAGCTTAATAAGAGCAGTGTACTATGTTATTTTTATACATGTAATTATGCTTTGCATGGAAAATGAATTTAAGAGAATAATTCTTAGAAAGATCGAAGTTCTTTTCAAAAATCGAGTGTATGATCTACATTAGATATGAATATTTTTAAAATTAACCATCATAGATTAATAACATTACTTTCAATTTTTGTATAAAACAATGTTAATAGAGCTGCATTTAAATTATTTGTCTGCGTAACATGAGGATTATGTGTATATTATGAATGTTTTTTTTTTAATATTAATTCATTCCAAATATATTATGAATGAATTTAGAGTGATTGAAAATTCAATGAATTGGTTTTATTACTTGCCAAAAGTCGAGTATAGATTTACTATGCAATATTTAAAAATAGACAAAACAAATATTACATAGAATTAGTCAATTGGAATTATTTTAATCATAAATCAGTGGGATGTGATTTGGTTATTAAGTCTATAATTAAGAGACTCATAGAGTGGTTTGACTAATTAAAAAAAAAGTAAACTAATCAAACAGATTGTTAAAAATGTCATATAATACCAATATATATATATATATATATCAAGTGCCACACCAAATACACATATTTGAATTACATATGCTTCTCAATTTTTTATTATTATAACTAACCAAACTTTAAAATTTGTATTCTTATATTTCTCGTACAATACACATATCAACTTTATAACTTTATGTTACATTATTAAGAATTAAGTAAAATCAAAAACAAAACAGTTAACGTGACCTATAATGAGTTTTTAAAATTTAAAATGAATAGTATTTCTTTATTTTTCTTTGTATTAATAATTTAATTGTTGAAGTGATAAATTATTTCTCAACATTCGCATGTTAATAATGTAATCTATAAGGTAATTTTTCGAAATTTAAAATAAATATTTTGTTTTACTTTGTATTTAATATTTACTAAAATTATAATAAATATTGTGTTTTAATATTTTTCATACGAATGTCCGCATAAACACGGATTTTGAAACTAGTAAATTTTAATTTGTGTAGAGTAATCGTAGCCCTATCGACCAAAGTCACTGCGTCTAATGTTGTCTCCCAACACAGGACCAATATCTCTATTTTGTTCGTACAAGTATTTACACAATTCATTCATTAATTACAAGATTACTTCATGTCAATCACGCTCAATAATGAATTTCTATATCTGGCTTCAGAAAGTCGATAGTATTAGTTTGTAGTATATATCTGATTAGTTTAATACCCATTTATTACAAATTAGTGATTAACCCGTGCGATGCATGGAATGAATTGGATGGATGGTGTAAATTCGTTCAATATAAATGTAATATTATTAATTTATTAATATAATATAATAACTTAAAATACTCAAGTCACGATTTGGTCAACACGAGCAAATTTAAAATAAATGGCGTGGATATACACACCTCATTTTATTTATTAGTTCACCCCACTAAAAATGTTATCACAAAAATATCAATATTAACCTTAAACCCTACATTCTCAAATATTTCATCTCCTTCAGCTCTCCACCACCACTCTAGTCGTCGCCCATCACTGTCGCCACTGCCATGGCTGACGTCTATTGAAAAACATGAACAAAACTTGCACACAGAAATACGCTGCCGCCGTTGTGCCATTAAAGAAAGAGAGAGAAAAAAATGCCTTGAAAAAAGTCGTTTGAATCAAACTTACGAACACAAAATATAGGTTTGAAAAATCTATTAGAACACAAAATATAACTGTGAAAAATTGATTCGTACACAAAACACATGTTCGAAAAATTGATTTGAACGCCCCCTTTAAGGCTTGTTTAAAAAAAATTTCGAACAACGTTGTATTGTTCGATCAAAAAGTTCAAACACATGATATATGCTCGAGAAATCATAGATGAACACCCCTATTTTGCATTTGTTTCTTACCCTTTGTCGCCCAAATCCATCACTTACCTTTCACCACCCATCACGGTTTTCCTTCTTCCTATTTGACGGTGGCGGCAACGATGTGATGGGCAATGATAATGACAGAGTTGGAGTGGTGGTGAAGGGTTAGAAAAGATGATGTGTTTGGGGGTGTAGCGTAATTTTGGCATTTTGTTGATTTTTTCTTAGTGGAGTGAACTCATTAATAGATGAGGTGCTTATATCCACGTCCTAAAACAAATTAAAGGTAAATAACTCCACATTTATATATTATAAAATAACTTTTTGCATACAATATTATACGTCAAATTATAATTTAACTCACATGACAATAGTTTCAAGCTCTCACATTTAGTTAGTCGCAAAACAATCATATTAATCACTTTTATTACAAATCATTGAGTCCATCTCCTTGTTTAGTATCAAAGAAAAGTGAAGATCTTATAATAAATTTAGACTTTTCTAATTATCGGTATCCGTTGTACTTGTTTGTCAACATGTACACGAAAGTTTATCATTAGATTATGTCTTAATTCAATCACATTAATCTGCTTGAGTACAACTTAAGTACAACTGAATAATATAGCTGCACTTTACTCGTACTTTGTTATACGTTTTATTTTAGATATAATTTATAAAATCAACTAAATAAATACAAAAAATTGTATTTAGGTTATAAATATATATTAATCAAATTAAAATTAAAAAAGTCACAAAAATCATATATATTATAAATAATATAAAATAAATCCTAAACTATTTTAAAATTAGATTAAAATATTATGAATTCTAAATAATTACTTAATAATAAGAATA